>JBAMAX010004672.1:0-24694 GCA_037043745.1 Chymomyza amoena | reverse complement strand
CAGTACGCGTCGTCAAAGCCAGGAGCAGGAAGCGCGTCGTCGACCCAAGAAATGCATCAATTATCATCCCGAAGAAATAGAGATACAACAGTGTGGGCGTGGCAGCACCCTGCTGCGCACCTCCGCCTCCGTCGTGGTGGCACACATCCTCATGGTCACGGTCACCTTCGTGTTGGCCAATGCGTGATACTAAATCCCGTCAGTCTTCTTATATAAAGGCTTAAACTAAGCTTTTGTTTACTGCACGCAGCTTTTAGTTAAAATAATTTAATTTGCATTGTTTTTTGAGGACATTGTTCTGCGTTATAAAATTTGTTAGGGTTCGCAGTTAAAGCCAAAATGGGAGACAACAATTAAAAAAAAAAAATAAAGCCCATAAAGTTATACAAAATGATGTAAAATAAATGGAATTATTAATAACTATGTTTGTAGACAATAATTTGCAAAATTTCATAGTCAAAATATTAGCTAAAATATGCCATAAAAATAATTGTTTAAATCAAATGAGTTAGTAAGTTTTATAAACATATAAAACAAATGGTATACTAATAATAATTAATTAATATTTATAAATCTGCCCAGTGTCAACTTTGCTTGGTTCTATAAATTTCCATTACTTCATTTTCAATATAAGTGTTAAAAAAAAAATGCATGCATTAAAAATATTTTTTTAAGAAAACTAAAAGTAAAGTTAGTTTACTTTTTAATTTTCATAAATAATAATACGTAAACAAACGAAAAAAGCAAAAAAAATAGTTGCCTGAAAGTCACTAAATGTAAATAGTAAAAAATTGAGTAAAAAAAAATTCCTACCGAAATATTTTTTTCATTAAATTTAATTTTAATTTGTAAACAAAATTTTTAATAGTTGAATTTAAACAAAAAAAGTGAAAAACCAAATGATTTTGCACTTACTGCATACGCACAAATATTATTATTATTGAGTATTATTTTTTACACAAAATTTATAAAATAAAAAATAAAAACTGAACAAACAGAAGACTTAAAATAGTGACACAACAACAAAAACAACTGACAGTTCATATCTATATGACATATATGCGAGCAGCCAATTTTGAACAGCAATAAGCAAAATAAAATATAAAAAATAAATATATAAAAAAAAATAATTTTTGACAAGGCATATAACATAATTAAAATAAATGTATAATATTTATTTTATATACAATTTTATACAAAACATAATTTTGACAAAACAAGCAAAACAAAACAACAAAAAAAAAGAACAAATTAAAAAATAAAATATAATTAAATTAATTTTTTGGTTTAAAATTTGTCTTAGGTTTGCAAAATAGAAGTCACATATCGGTTTTTTATATACAAAAACTTAGAGCAACTTTTATTTAAACTAAAAACTTTGCATGAGTATTTGTATGCTCTTATATACAAACACTCATACACTCTACTACATAAACACACACTTATACGTTATACATTTAAATATAAATAAAACAAAATAAAAGATAAATAATATTTTCTGTGTCTTAAACTTGTATAAAAAATGTCTTCCATTAAACATACTTAAAACAAAAACAAAAAGTACATATATATAAAACTTAAAAACTATTAATAACGATAACTAAAATGTATTAAATATTTATCTTAAAAAAAAAAAAAGAAAATCATTAACAGTGCATACAAAATGTAAATGTTTAAGTTGCAAAATGTTGACAACTAAAAGTTGTCAATAAAATGTCAGCGGCATTATATACTTAATATATATTATGTAATACATACATAGCATATAATAGACAACTTAGTTATAAACGTTAGTTAGACCAGTTGGGTACTCCGGCAAAGAAACTTAAAGAAACTCGGCAAAGAAACGAAATCCCAAAACGAACGAAGTTAAAGCAGCAAAACATGATAACTAACATTTGTGCAACGGCCCCCTCTGAGAGCGGAAAGATTGAGATTCTGGGTCGTATAACTGAATTAGTAAAAATTAAACCCTTACGGATTTTGCGTTCTTGGAAAAAACTTTTTTAAAGTACTTTTATGTTTCTTAGATTGTCTAATTTTTTATTAAAGCCTCTGGTCACACTCATCCGATGGTTTTTGCAAAGATATTGTCACAAAATTAAATAATTTAATTTATTTAATAATTTAATTTTGTATCGAATATATGGTTTAAGTTATTATTATTATTATTGGGTGTATAAGTGTACTGCGACTATTGTACCCTCTTCATGGCTTAGAGCTCTACCAAAAGTCCTAACGTATTTTACTTGAACTTATAGTAACAACGGTCTCCGGTGGGAGAACGTGCCCAGGAGCTTGTTTCTTTTACCGGCAAGTGCCATACATTCACATAATATATGCGAAGAAGTTTCTTTCTCTATGCTACAAAAGCGGCATAGTCCACTATGCCAAATTTGTTTAAGTGGCTACGGACCTATAATATCTTGTCAGAAGGCCCGTCATGATTCTCACGGTGTTCTTCCCGTGCGTTATCATGACTTTGAACCTCTCACGGTTGTAGTTGGAGAGGAGGGTTTTTGACAGTTTAAGCCCTGGTATCTGCGCCCCGTGAAGCAGTCGTTTTTTATTGTCCTCTATTATCAGTAGATCCCGTACCTCGTGGTTACCAATCCCACAGTGTGGCTCAGAACCGATTACCAGTGTTGCTGCACCGGTTCTTGCAAGTTTGTCTGCTAGCTCATTTCCAGGAATATTGTTGTATCCTCGAACCCATCTAATCGTGAGCTTATTCCTGGATCATAAATTATCCAGAGATGTTCTCACTTCCTTAACAAGCCTTGATGTTATCTCGGCTTTGGAGCCTTTGAGCACTTATTTATCGAGTTATCTACAGGAGTCTTGAAGTTAAGCTGCATCTCGATGGGGTTATACATTTCATTCTTTCAAGTTTATACCTCCTTATAAAGGGTACTATGACAGTCTTGGCGGGTTGGTTGGTTGGTTGGTTTGGGTGCCGTTTGAGTGACAACATATTCAAACTCAATTAGCGCAAATGCGCCATTTTGTTACACCACTTATGGGAACCACTGCTGTTCGGTTTACTCAAACCATCTCGATCCGATAATAAACCTGCTGATGTCGTCTAAGTTCTTATCTGCCAAGTCACGTAGGCTTCCTAACGCGAAGCTTCCTAGTGCTCTGTGGTGTAAGGACCCCAATCGTGGCCACTCACATAAATAATGGTAAACTGTCTCTTCTGTGTTCTCCTGGTCACAGTTTTGGCATCTGACGTTGTAGGGCCAGTCCATTTTCTTTGCATGGTCTCCTAACGCCAATGTCCGGTTATTGTCGATGCTATTCTGAAGATCATTGTTCTTGGCTTGCTTAGCGGTTCGGCCGTTCTACGCTTGTCGTATCGCGGCCAAATTTCCTTTGCAATCTTGCAAGTGCCAATATTTTTCCATCTGGTGTCAGCCTTGTTCTGAGCTCGCAGAAGAAGTTCTCTCTTGATAGCGCTGAGTGGGTATTTGACAGCTACCTCCGCTGCTTCGCCATCTAATGCTCCTTTTCTCGCTAGTTCATCAGCTTTTTCTTTCCCGTATACGTTCCTACGTCCGGAATGTTCAGACTCAGGCCTGCCTTTTTAAACTAGTCATTAGTTTCTTTGAGACCTAGCTGGAGAATGTCGCAGAGTGTTTCTTCATACTTCCCACTTGCTATAATGAAGATGTCATCATCATAGCCTCTGCTTGTTAGTCTCTCCAGTAGCTCATCTACTAGTAGGCTCCATAAGAGGGGTGATAATACCCCGCCTTGAGGACGGCCTCTTGTTGTTACTACTGTGGTGGATTATCCCCCAATAGTTGCTGTAGCCTATCTGAATGATAGCAGTGAAGCTATCCATCTGCTGGCGGTTGTGTCGAGGCCCCTTCTGGCCAGGGAGGAATTATCAAAAGCACTCTGTACATCCAGGAAAGCGCATAGTGCAACCTCCTTATGAGTTAGGGATTCCTCAATAAGGGTTTTTAGTTGATACATACTGTGTCCGTAGACCTTCCGGTTCTATAAGCATGTTGCATCCTCTGAAAAGGTCGTTGTTCTAGCAATGTGCTTCTAATTCTGAAATCTACCAGCTTTTCCAACGTTTTCAGCAAAAACCAAGTTATGCTGATAGGTCTGTACGACTTTGGATTTGTGATATCTTTCTCCCCAGCTTTCGGGATGAAGACCACTCTAGTCGTACTCTATACCCTAGGTACATGCCCTAACGCAAGGCTGCTAACCAGTACTTCTCTAATGGGAGTTAAGAGATTGTCCAGTCCTTTTTGTAGAAGGACTGACTGGATGTATATCATCCATACCTGGGGATTTATAGGGCTGCCCATTTTAATCTCCTTGGTATTACCGTGAACTTGGCAATGGCCCAGTCAGTGGCACGTGGTCTGTTGCTACTTGTCGGCAAATTTCTACCTTCCGTCTGGGGAGTGCTCCCAGGGAAGTGTGTGGCCAAAAGTAGTTCTAGTTTCTCCTTATTGTTAATGGTAAAGGAGCTGTTAGATTTCTAGAGTGCCACATTCACGTCTGGCATTCCCTTTGATATTTCTTTGTAAAATGTTGCTACTTCACTAGTATTCTTGATGGCTTCGCAGAAGGTTCTGCAGTTACTTCGCTTGGCCTTTCTGATCTCCTTGTTATACAAGGTCAGATTATCTCGGTAGGCATCCCACTCTCCGCTTGGTTTAAGTTACTTATAATTACTAAAACTTTAGTTAAAATTATTACTTTCCCCATAAAATACGTTACTGAATTTATCTTTAAATCCATTTTGATGTTTAAGCAACTGCTAAGTGTGACCAAATCTACTAATAAAAAAATACCTTAAAAAAAAACTTAAAAGAACATTAAAACAATCGTTCCCAATAGGCAAAATTCTTTTAAGAATTTTACTTTATTAATCTATCAGTATTACACCTAATAGCAATCCTGTCGCTCCCAGAAACTTGTTCCAAAAATTGTTGCACATTTGTTGGTAAAAAAGCCACAACAATAACAGCAACAACGCATGCAAATTGTAAAAGCATATTAGACAAAATATTAGCAAAATACAAAGCATATATATATATTAAAATAATTGTAATAATTAAAAACAATACTAATTGTACTAATAGCTAAAAATAAGTCTTAAAAATTAAGAGCTGTTTGTTAAACGATGTTTGTGCGCTGACCACAGTGCGTATGCGTAATATATTTGGTATGGCAAGGTATAGGCAGTAGTATATAGTATATATATACTACTAGTACTAATGTGTGTGTATGTCTGTGAATATTGACTGACGTTTGTGTTTGGGTATGCGCGTGTGAGGTATATATATACAAATAGTACATACAAACATATATGTATAACTGTTATGTTAAAAAGCAAAATTCAATTTCTTAAAAACTGTTGAATTTTTACAGTGTTGAAATTAAAAACCATATCTATAGATTTTTTTTTAAACTACAACTCCTTTAATAAAAAACTTTCCTTATAAATACATTGCGTAAGCTCATATAATCGGTTCATAAAATTGCATTCCTTTGACATACAAGTAAATACTCCACTGTAAAAAGGCATTTAATTGAGTTAAAAAAAAAAATAATAATAAAAATAAAAGGTTATTGTCGATAGTTTTCGACTGATAAATGCCCTGTATCTGGATTTTTAAATATTTTGTATCCAATGTACGAAATGTCATTTCAAAAAGCCATTTCCCCATATACGTATCTACTCTATTACAATGAATTTAAATTTTTGAAAAATGAACTTCTAAGAACCCGATCTTCCCGACCCTAGTAACCAGTCCTGCCTATAAGATGTCAATTTTTCGTATAAGACTCCGCACGTATAATAATAACCAACAGACTTCTTCCTTTTTCCAAAAGAGATCGCAGCAAAGATCCACTAAAAAATAAAATATTTAAAAAAAAGATTATTGGACTTGCTATAAAATGTATTCTAAGAGATCTTGGGATTCGTAAAATTGGAATCAAAAATTAGACAGCCACACAAAAACAAATATTTGTTCGGCTCTGGAGTTCAGATCATGTTTACTATATGTTTTCGGGGTCGCTGAATCCAAATGAGAGGTTCAAAAAACAATCGAATGTCAGGTTGTTGACATAACCTTCAAAATATCCCTTTATCTAAGCTATTTAACGCTTCAACGTTTTGACTTTAACCGTATATTGAACACAAATCAGTTCAAAAAAATTTTGTGTTGTGTTTTTTGAGGTTATGTAAAAACCCTAAAATGCTGGGGTTGTTCAAACCTCGGTTTTGGATTCTGTGACCAAAAAAACATATAATAAAAATGGTCTGACCCCCGGACTCGAATAAAATTTTGTATGAGGCCTTTTGACGTTATGTCAGAACCCTGACGTGCTGGGGGTTTTTAGACCTCGGATTCGGATTCAACGACCCCGAAAACGTGTAGTAAACATAGACCATGACCTCTAGACCCGAAAAAATATTTTTTTTGTGTGCCTGTATAACTAATAGATCGTCTTTTGCCCTTTTCCATAAGAGATCGCATCCAAAATCCGCTACATAACAAATTTAAAAAATATTGCGATAAAATGTATTTTAAGGGATTGGAATCGAAAATTATTTAAAAATACTAATGCTGGAATTTTAAATAAGATATGAATTGCGTGAAATTTATTGAACCTGTATTTTTTAGAATTTTTTTAGAATTTTTGAATTCGATTTGAGATTTAGTTCAAGAAAATAAGAAGAAGCTGAAATTAGTAAATAATAAATTAAAAGAAAAGATTATTGCACTTGGGATAAAATTTATTCTAAAAGATCTTAGGACTCGTAGAATCGAAATCAAAATTTTGTTAAAAAAAGTAATGCTGGAATTTTAAATCAAATATAAATTTTGTCAAATTCGTTGTACCAATTTTTTTTTAGGATTTTTGACTCCGATTTGGAAGTTATGTTTATGCAGTTGTTATGTTTTCAAGATTTTGAAAGCAAGCTAAATTAAAATTGGAAAATTTGGAAGAAGCTTAAATAAGTAAATGATCTTAAGATTGCTTTAAATTATTGGATACAGGGCATTCAAAAAATATACATAATATAAAATATGTACTAAAAATCCATATCAAAGCCGCAACATTTTCTATATTTGTTTATTTTTATAAAAACCCAAAAAGTAAACGAAAAAAAAAATATACTCAAATATGTTTGTATGTGTAGTCCATAATTTTCTAAAGGCGTATGCACTTACATATTTAAAATTATATTTATAAAAAAGAATTACCTACATTGGTCTTAAAATAACAAAAGAAACTATTAATAATAAAAATCTACCATTATTAACTTACGAATTAAATCAAATTTTTGACAATGCGATTTTTGCTTTTTGGAAATCGTGCTTTTTGCTAACAAAATACAAAAAAAAAAGAATCTCTATTATTATAAAAAAAAACATACTTTTGCTCTCTATAATCCCTATATACAAACAACTTTCTATATGACATATTTATATAAAAATATATAAGCATATAGGACATATGTGTAACAAGCTCCTTCGACTCTCTATTCAGACATTAAACGCAAAGTTTCCTACATAAAGCCAGAAAATTCTAGCATCGAACGTAACGTTTTTACTTAAACTTATTAACCTTATATACTTTTATAATATGAAAACATTTTGCGCGTTTTAATTTTTTAATTTTAATTTAAGTAAGTTGTCATTTTTTATCAATTTTTAGCTCAATTTAAAACTGCTAAAATGCTGTATAGTTAAAGACCAAGACAATTTAAAAATGGCAAAATAAAAAAATATTACATTTTAAAAATAAAAAAATTTCAATGTTATTTAAAAGTCAGTACATTCTAAACAAAAAATATTAAAGCTAAATAAACAAGTTTAAGCCCAAATTCTGTTATTGTTGTCACAACATTAAAAAGAAATTGTTGTTTTTATTAAATTTGCCATTACAGTTAATAAAAGTATTTAAAAACAAGAAACTAAATAAAATAACAAAAAAATATAGGCACATATAATTTATATATATATATAAATATAAATATATATCTGTATATTCCAAATCAAGGCAAATAAGTCACAAAATTGTTCAAAAGCTTCAAATCGGCAAAATTGAATATCGAAAATATTTAACGAGTTTTTTAATTTTTTCTTTTAGTTATATAAAAAAACTTAATGACCACCAACACATACACACATCTCAATAAACACTTATGTACACCTACATACATACATATATACATAAAACACATACACATAAACATTAAAAAATGTACGAAAAGTCAACAAAGAATTTCACCTAAAAAAACATTAAGAATTAGAAAAACACAAAAAAAAAATAAACGAAAGGTAATTTTCAAAAAAACATTTGAAAAACTTAACTATTAAGATAAATGCATACTTACATAATTAATAATAATTAATATTAAATTGCTCATTACTCTAATTATAAAAAAAAAAACATGAAAAATACAAGTAATTGGTAATACTAAAAAAAAACACAATATAATTTAAGGTTAATGCGAACAGAAACAGGTGGAGAACTAAAAATATTATAATTAAATTAATAAAAAAAAATAATAGAAAGGAATGAGAAGAAGGAAAATAAAATGAAAAGTATTACGAAATTATGATAAAAAGTGTTTTAATTGGTGAAATAGAGGATATAATAAATAAAATGATATATAATTTGAGAAACTTTGAAAAGAAACTGACTCGATTCAAGCCGAAAGTTTTTCTGCAGAAGTCGTGACGAACTTTCCACTTACAATAAATTATATATTGCGATTATATACGATATATAAAGTCCCATTACACCATATTTTTGGAAATTATTTTGAAGCAGTGTAAAAAGTGCGCAAAAAAAATGTCAATGGTAGAGTTTGTGCCCAAGCAGTGCTGCTGATGTCTGGGCAATTGACATGTAGATGGCGCTACTAACAATAGATGGCGCCAAAAATGCTTTATACAAATTAGCTGATTGTTCAAATTGGCTACAAGTGCATAAAATAAAAAAAAGTGCAAAAATATATTTATATATATATACATATAATTTCCTTTATCCCCTATTGGAGCATAGAGCGTCTTCAATTGACGTCTTCCATCCAACTTGATTTTGGGCTATATTTCATAGTTCCTTCCAGCTTAACCCCAGAGATGTTATTTCAGCTTCCGTGGATCTCCTGCAGGTGATATGTGGATATATAATAGTTATTATGCAGAGCTGAGTGTGGAAAATTTTTTGAGACTTTTGATTTTTTAATTGAATTAGATGCTCTTTCAGGGAGCTTAGGCCTTTAACAAGAACTTTCCACCGTGCCTCTGTTTGGAGCAGTTTGCTTTACTGTGGCCCAGCTGACGTTGTGAAGGGACAATTCGTTTAGTATTGTACGTCGCCAGGTTGCCTTTGGCCTTTCCTCTCATCTGCTTCCTTGGGGGCTCCACACCAAAGACATCCTGACAATGCTGCTTTGATTTTTCCTAAGATGGATTTTACGTCCGCATTGAAGATTCTAAGCTTTGTTCTATGGTACCAAGGTATGAGAAGCAATTGACAAAGTCGATAGTGTTTCCGCAGATGGTTATGCTACATAGGCTGGTGTGGTTGAGACGCATCGCTTTGCGTTTATTGAGAGTCCAACTTTGCCGGCAAGGATCTTGAGATCATTCACTTGGCTTGGATATCACTAAGTTTACGAGAGATGAAGCATATGTCGTCCGCGTAATCCAGGTCTTCCAACTGACGGGTGAGACTCCACGTAATCCGTTGCCTAGACCTGCTTACATCTCTCATAACCTCGTCAACTACTATATTGAATAGTAGTGTTAATAGGGGGCGTCCTTTCCTGACACCGGATAGTACATTAAACATAGAGTTTCTTCTGGAAAAAATTACTTAATAGGAGAGACTCATCTACCTCCAAATACGAAAACTCGGTTTAAGACTTAGAAGTTGAATCCATTAAGTAGCTTTGAAAATATTAATACAGACGGAAAGTAATCGAAGGAACGCAGATTCGTTTTAGTTCGATAGACGTCTTAGAGCAAAAAGCATTTCGGATTCGAGTCAGTTGCGTCTTGAACTACAGGAAATACCAATGTCAAGCCAATTGGCCAAAGTTTATTTTTCCAAGTTTAAATGGCTATAACTCAGAAACCAGACGTTCTAGAGCAAAAAGGCGCCCAGTTTCAAATCAGTTGCGTCCTGAACTACAATAAGGCTCCAATATCAAGGCAATTCTTCTCAAGGGAACAAGGGGAGCAAATATCTGCGCTTAATTAGATAGCCAAGCTGCTATTAGGGCATTGTCAGCCTGGAGCATCTCATCCAGGATGGTAAAAGAATGCCATAATTACCTCCAAACCCTGTCCTCGCGGAACAAAGTAGTGCTATGTTGTGTACCTAAACACTCATGAGTTGATGAAAACACGCTGGCTGACGATCTAGTACAATAGGGTGCCTCCACCCTCACTACATTGGTCCACAATCAAAACATTGATAAACAACTGGACTGCAGGAGAATATAGGAGATACTGGTTCTCCCTTCCGGGGCTTCGTCAAACACTTGGAGGCCATCAAGATAAAAGGTCTTGACAGAGTGGACCTAAAGCTCCAGGTAGCATACTTATCTGGCCACCACACTGTTAGATACCATCTATGTAGCTCTGTCTAGAAGACGATGAAACCACATATTTTCTGTGACTGCCCAGCACTGGTATGGAACAGAGCATGACACATGGGAAACGAACGGATAAGTCCCTTCCATCTCAAGTCAATCCAACAAAAGTCCTGCTACTATTCATGCGAGAAGCAGAAAATATCTTACTTTAACTTAAGGGTATGGTAAAAATAGACTTTTTGGTCGCAGTGCCCCACCTCTTTGCGAGGAACCCTTATTCGGAAAAAAAAATACTACGTCCACATTTCAGTTAATTTTTCGTCAAAACTAATTCTGATTTAGCCGTAGAGTAATTTCAATAAACAGAAAGCATTTTTCGTTTAATTTCACTACAATAGGTTAGTGAACTGAAATTCGGGGACGATGTTCTGCACGCAGCGCCACACAAGAGCCGCCATTTTCCCCCGCCATTTTAAATTTCGTCGCAATAAAAATGTCCCATTAATGTACAATAAAAATCGCACTTAATAATCTTTTAATCATGCCACAAATAATTCCCCAACTTCGCCTTCTTTTCGGCCTTTGATAGAACCTCCCCTTAATTAATTTTGTTCGATAAGTGAAAGTGCAAAAAAATTAACTTCCACACGTGTAGTTTATTTACTGCCCAGATGTGACACAAGTTTTAGTTCGATTTTAATCTGTGATTGTTTTTATAGTGTTAATAATATTTTTTAAGGCATATTTACTTTTCCATGCCGTTTGTAGATTGGTTTGCATTTTTAATAATTGTGCCGATTCTCTATCATTAAACAAGGCGAGTATCTTTGACTTTTGTTCTAGAAACTGATAATTCAATGGTAATTAAACTTTGCTTGGCATAAAATGTGATTCATATTGATATGGTTATATATTACGTGTAGTATGAGTATAGACATAATCAACCTGGAAATAACCAGTAGAACTGTAAATACTATAATTAATATTTATGTTCAAAGGCCAAAGCTAATATTTTACCAACAAACATTCAGAGCTTATCACTAATCAAAGTACTTAAGATTTTTGACTAGAAAGAAGATTTGTGGGTGTACAAGGCAAGGTAAAAATTATAATAATATTTTTAATTATTTTTATGTATATATTTTAGAAAGTTACTTTCTGGCCGTACATCGAAGTAGTATTATTATTACTAATCCAAAATCGAAATAGATATTAGGTTCCCAATTTAATAAAAGAGAGACACGGATCTAGGATTTGGTCTAATTAACAAGCAAACTATTTTTAATTGCCATTTGGTTTTCAAAGTACCAGGCGAACAGAAACCCACAGCAAGTAACCGAAAAAAATTTTAAATTTTAAAATTCAAAATCTCAACTGACCATTGAATTCAAATTTTGCAAAATTTAAAAATTTTCGTTGAGATCTGGCCAATTTCAAACTATTTTAGCTGCCATTTCGGTTTCAAAGTACCAGGCGAACAGAAACCCACAGCAAGTAACCGAAAAAAATTTTAAATTTTAAAATTCAAATTCTCAACTGACCGTTGAATTCAAATTTTGCAAAATTTAAAAATTTTCCGTTGAGATCTGGCCAATTTCAAACTATTTTAGCTGCCATTTCGGTTTCAAAGTACCAGGCGAACAGAAACCCACAGCAAGTAACCGAAAAAATTTTAAAATATTAAAATTCAAATTCTGAGCTGACCGTTGAATTCAAATTTTGCAAAATTTTAAAATTTTCCGTTGATTTCTGGCCAATTTCAAACCATTTTAGCTGCCATTTCGGTTTCAAAGTACCAGGCGAACAGAAACCCACAGCAAGTAACCGAAAAAATTTTAAAATTTTAAAATTCAAATTCTGAACTGACCGTTGAATTCAAATTTTGCAAAATTTTAAAATTTTCCGTTGATTTCTGGCCAATTTCAAACCATTTTAGCTGCCATTTCGGTTTCAAAGCATCAGGCGAACAGAAACCCACAGCAAGTAACCGAAAAAATTTTAAAATTTTAAAATTCAAATTCTCAACTGACCGTTGAATTCAAATTTTGCAAAATTTAAAAATTTTCCGTTGATTTCTAGCCAATTTCAAACCATTTTAGCTGCCATTTCGGTTTCAAAGTACCAGGCGAACAGAAACCCACAGCAAGTAACCGAAAAAATTTTAAAATTTTAAAATTCAAATTCTGAACTGACCGTTGAATTCAAATTTTTGCAAAATTTTAAAATTTTCCGTTGATTTCTGGCCAATTTCAAACCATTTTAGCTGCCATTTCGGTTTCAAAGTACCAGGCGAACAGAAACCCACAGCAAGTAACCGAAAAAATTTTAAAATATTAAAATTCAAATTCTGAGCTGACCGTTGAATTCAAATTTTGCAAAATTTAAAAATTTTCCGTTGATTTCTGGCCAATTTCAAACCATTTTAGCTGCCATTTCGGTTTCAAAGTACCAGGCGAACAGAAACCCACAGCAAGTAACCGAAAAAAATTTTAAATTTTAAAATTCAAAATCTCAACTGACCATTGAATTCAAATTTTGCAAAATTTAAAAATTTTCGTTGAGATCTGGCCAATTTCAAACTATTTTAGCTGCCATTTCGGTTTCAAAGTACCAGGCGAACAGAAACCCACAGCAAGTAACCGAAAAAAAATTTTAAATTTTAAAATTCAAAATCTCAACTGACCATTGAATTCAAATTTTGCAAAATTTAAAAATTTTCGTTGAGATCTGGCCAATTTCAAACTATTTTAGCTGCCATTTCGGTTTCAAAGTACCAGGCGAACAGAAACCCACAGCACGTAACCGAAAAAAAATTTAAAATTCAAATTCTCAACTGACCGTTGAATTCAAATTTTGCAAAATTTAAAAATTTTCCGTTGATTTCTGGCCAATTTCAAACTATTTTAGCTGCCATTTCGGTTTCAAAGTACCAGGCGAACAGAAACCCACAGCAAGTAACCGAAAAAAATTTTAAATTTTAAAATTCAAATTCTCAACTGACCGTTGAATTCAAATTTTGCAAAATTTAAAAATTTTCCGTTGATTTCTGGCCAATTTCAAACTATTTTAGCTGCCATTTCGGTTTCAAAGTACCAGGCGAACAGAAACCCACAGCAAGTAACCGAAAAAAATTTTAAATTTTAAAATTCAAATTCTCAACTGACCGTTGAATTCAAATTTTGCAAAATTTAAAAATTTTCCGTTGATTTCTGGCCAATTTCAAACTATTTTAGCTGCCATTTCGGTTTCAAAGTACCAGGCGAACAGAAACCCCCAGCAAGTAACCGAAAAAAATTTTAAATTTTAAAATTCAAATTCTCAACTGACCGTTGAATTCAAATTTTGCAAAATTTAAAAATTTTCCGTTGAGATCTGGCCAATTTCAAACTATTTTAGCTGCCATTTCGGTTTCAAAGTACCAGGCGAACAGAAACCCACAGCAAGTAACCGAAAAAAATTTTAAATTTTAAAATTCAAATTCTCAACTGACCGTTGAATTCAAATTTTATAAAATTTAAAAATTTTCCGTTGAGATCTGGCCAATTTCAAACTATTTTAGCTGCCATTTCGGTTTCAAAGTACCAGGCGAACAGAAACCCACAGCAAGTAACCGAAAAAAATTTTAAATTTTAAAATTCAAATTCTCAACTGACCGTTGAATTCAAATTTTATAAAATTTAAAAATTTTCCGTTGAGATCTGGCCAATTTCAAACTATTTTAGCTGCCATTTCGGTTTCAAAGTACCAGGCGAACAGAAACCCACAGCAAGTAACCGAAAAAAATTTTAAATTTTAAAATTCAAATTCTCAACTGACCGTTGAATTCAAATTTTGCAAAATTTAAAAATTTTCCGTTGAGATCTGGCCAATTTCAAACTATTTTAGCTGCCATTTCGGTTTCAAAGTACCAGGCGAACAGAAACCCACAGCAAGTAACCGAAAAAAATTTTAAATTTTAAAATTCAAATTCTCAACTGACCGTTGAATTCAAATTTTGCAAAATTTAAAAATTTTCCGTTGAGATCTGGCCAATTTCAAACTATTTTAGCTGCCATTTCGGTTTCAAAGTACCAGGCGAACAGAAACCCACAGCAAGTAACCGAAAAAATTTTAAATTTTAAAATTCAAATTCTCAACTGACCGTTGAATTCAAATTTTGCAAAATTTAAAAATTTTCCGTTGAGATCTGGCCAATTTCAAACTATTTTAGCTGCCATTTCGGTTTCAAAGTACCAGGCGAACAGAAACCCACAGCAAGTAACCGAAAAAAATTTTAAATTTTAAAATTCAAATTCTCAACTGACCGTTGAATTCAAATTTTGCAAAATTTAAAAATTTTCCGTTGAGATCTGGCCAATTTCAAACTATTTTAGCTGCCATTTCGGTTTCAAAGTACCAGGCGAACAGAAACCCACAGCAAGTAACCGAAAAAAATTTTAAATTTTAAAATTCAAATTCTCAACTGACCGTTGAATTCAAATTTTGCAAAATTTAAAAATTTTCCGTTGAGATCTGGCCAATTTCAAACTATTTTAGCTGCCATTTCGGTTTCAAAGTACCAGGCGAACAGAAACCCACAGCAAGTAACCGAAAAAATTTTAAATTTTAAAATTCAAATTCTCAACTGACCGTTGAATTCAAATTTTGCAAAATTTAAAAATTTTCCGTTGAGATCTGGCCAATTTCAAACTATTTTAGCTGCCATTTCGGTTTCAAAGTACCAGGCGAACAGAAACCCACAGCAAGTAACCGAAAAATTTTAAATTTTAAAATTCAAATTCTCAACTGACCGTTGAATTCAAATTTTGCAAAATTTAAAAATTTTCCGTTGAGATCTGGCCAATTTCAAACTATTTTAGCTGCCATTTCGGTTTCAAAGTACCAGGCGAACAGAAACCCACAGCAAGTAACCGAAAAAAATTTTAAATTTTAAAATTCAAATTCTCAACTGACCGTTGAATTCAAATTTTGCAAAATTTTCCGTTGAGATCTGGCCAATTTCAAACTATTTTAGCCGCCATTTCGGTTTCAAAGTACCAGGCGAACAGAAACCCACAGCAAGTAACCGAAAAAAATTTTAAATTTTAAAATTCAAATTCTCAACTGACCGTTGAATTCAAATTTTATAAAATTTAAAAATTTTCCGTTGAGATCTGGCCAATTTCAAACTATTTTAGCTGCCATTTCGGTTTCAAAGTACCAGGCGAACAGAAACCCCCAGCAAGTAACCGAAAAAATTTTAAATTTTAAAATTCAAATTCTCAACTGACCGTTGAATTCAAATTTTGCAAAATTTAAAAATTTTCCGTTGAGATCTGGCCAATTTCAAACTATTTTAGCTGCCATTTCGGTTTCAAAGTACCAGGCGAACAGAAACCCACAGCAAGTAACCGAAAAAAATTTTAAATTTTAAAATTCAAATTCTCAACTGACCGTTGAATTCAAATTTTGCAAAATTTAAAAATTTTCCGTTGAGATCTGGCCAATTTCAAACTATTTTAGCTGCCATTTCGGTTTCAAAGTACCAGGCGAACAGAAACCCACAGCAACTGAGAAAAAAATTTTAAATTTTAAAATTCAAATTCTCAACTGACCGTTGAATTCAAATTTTATAAAATTTAAAAATTTTCCGTTGAGATCTGGCCAATTTCAAACTATTTTAGCTGCCATTTCGGTTTCAAAGTACCAGGCGAACAGAAACCCACAGCAAGTAACCGAAAAAAATTTTAAATTTTAAAATTCAAATTCTCAACTGACCGTTGAATTCAAATTTTGCAAAATTTAAAAATTTTCCGTTGAGATCTGGCCAATTTCAAACTATTTTAGCTGCCATTTCGGTTTCAAAGTACCAGGCGAACAGAAACCCCCAGCAAGTAACCGAAAAAATTTTAAATTTTAAAATTCAAATTCTCAACTGACCGTTGAATTCAAATTTTTCAAAATTTAAAAATTTTCCGTTGAGATCTGGCCAATTTCAAACTATTTTAGCTGCCATTTCGGTTTCAAAGTACCAGGCGAACAGAAACCCCAGCAAGTAACCGAAAAATTTTAAATTTTAAAATTCAAATTCTCAACTGACCGTTGAATTCAAATTTTATAAAATTTAAAAATTTTCCGTTGAGATCTGGCCAATTTCAAACTATTTTAGCTGCCATTTCGGTTTCAAAGTACCAGGCGAGCAGAAACCCCCAACAAGTAACCGAAAAAAATTTTAAATTTTAAAATTAAAATTCTCAACTGACCGTTGAATTCAAATTTTGCAAAATTTAAAAATTTTCCGTTGAGATCTGGCCAATTTCAAACTATTTTAGCTGCCATTTCGGTTTCAAAGTACCAGGCGAACAGAAACCCCAGCAAGTAACCGAAAAAACTTTTAAATTTTAAAATTCAAATTCTCAACTGACCGTTGAATTCAAATTTTATAAAATTTAAAAATTTTCCGTTGAGATCTGGCCAATTTCAAACTATTTTAGCTGCCATTTCGGTTTCAAAGTACCAGGCGAACAGAAACCCACAGCAAGTAACCGAAAAAAATTTTAAATTTTAAAATTCAAATTCTCAACTGACCGTTGAATTCAAATTTTGCAAAATTTAAAAATTTTCCGTTGAGATCTGGCCAATTTCAAACTATTTTAGCTGCCATTTCGGTTTCAAAGTACCAGGCGAACAGAAACCCCCAGCAAGTAACCGAAAAAATTTTAAATTTTAAAATTCAAATTCTCAACTGACCGTTGAATTCAAATTTTGCAAAATTTAAAAAATTTTCCGTTGATTTCTGGCCAATTTCAAACTATTTTAGCTGCCATTTCGGTTTCAAAGTACCAGGCGAACAGAAACCCACAGCAAGTAACCGAAAAAAAATTTTAAATTTTAAAATTCAAATTCTCAACTGACCGTTGAATTCAAATTTTATAAAATTTAAAAATTTTCCGTTGAGATCTGGCCAATTTCAAACTATTTTAGCTGCCCGTGCGGTTTCAAAGTACTCAGGCGAACAGAAACCCACAGCAAGTAACCGGAAAAAAAATTTTAAATTTTAAAATTCAAATTCTCAACTGACCGTTGAATTCAAATTTTATAAAATTTAAAAATTTTCCGTTGAGATCTGGCCAATTTCAAACTATTTTAGCTGCCATTTCGGTTTCAAAGTACCAGGCGAGGCAGAAACCCCCAGCAAGTAACCGAAAAAAAATTTTAAATTTTAAAATTCAAATTCTCAACTGACCGTTGAATTCAAATTTTGCAAAATTTAAAAATTTTCCGTTGATTTTCTGGCCAATTTCAAACTATTTTAGCTGCCATTTCGGTTTCAAAGTACCAGGCGAACAGAAACCCACAGCAAGTAACCGAAAAAATTTTAAAGTTTAAAATTCAAATTCTCAACTGACCGTTGAATTCAAATTTTATAAAATTTAAAAATTCTCAACGTTGACGATCTGGCCAATTTCAAACTATTTTTTTTTTTTAAAATTTTTCCCCCCCCCCCCCCCCCCCCCCCCCCCCCCCCCCCCCCCCCCCCCGCCGCGCCCCGGCCCCCCCCCCCCTATTTTAGCTGCCATTTCGGTTTTCAAAGTACCAGGCGAACAGAAACCCACAGCAAGTAACCGAAAAAAAAATTTTAAATTTTAAAATTCAAATTCTCAACTGACCGTTGAATTCAAATTTTATACCATTTAAAAATTTTCCGTTGAGATCTGGCCAATTTCAAACTATTTTAGCTGCCATTTCGGTTTCAAAGTACCAGGCGAGCAGAAACCCCCAGCAAGTAACCGAAAAAAATTTTAAATTTTAAAAAATTCAAATTCTCAACTGACCGTTGAATTCAAATTTTGCAAAATTTAAAAATTTTCCGTTGAGATCTGGCCAATTTCAAACTATTTTAGCTGCCATTTCGGTTTCAAAGTACCAGGCGAACAGAAACCCACAGCAAGTAACCGAAAAAATTTTAAATTTTAAAAATTCAATTTCTCAACTGACCGTTGAATTCAAATTTTGCTAAATTTAAAATTTTTCCGTTGAGATCTGGCCAATTTCAAACTATTTTAGCTGCCATTTCGGTTTCAAAAGTACCAGGCGAACAGAAACCCACAGCAAGTAACCGAAAAAAATTTTAAATTTTAAAATTCAAATTCTCAACTGACCGTTGAATTCAAATTTTGCAAAATTTAAAAATTTTCCGTTGAGATCTGGCCAATTTCAAACTATTTTAGCTGCCATTTCGGTTTCAAAGTACCAGGCGAACAGAAACCCACAGCAAGTAACCGAAAAAAATTTTAAATTTTAAAATTCAAATTCTCAACTGACCGTTGAATTCAAATTTTATAAAATTTAAAAATTTTCCGTTGAGATCTGGCCAATTTCAAACTATTTTAGCTGCCATTTCGGTTTCAAAGTACCAGGCGAGCAGAAACCCCAGCAAGTAACCGAAAAAAATTTTAAATTTTAAAATTCAAATTCTCAACTGACCGTTGAATTCAAATTTTGCAAAATTTAAAAATTTTCCGTTGAGATCTGGCCAATTTCAAACTATTTTAGCTGCCATTTCGGTTTCAAAGTACCAGGCGAACAGAAACCCACAGCAAGTAACCGAAAAAAATTTTAAATTTTAAAATTCAAATTCTCAACTGACCGTTGAATTCAAATTTTATAAAATTTAAAAATTTTCCGTTGAGATCTGGCCAATTTCAAACTATTTTAGCTGCCATTTCGGTTTCAAAGTACCAGGCGAACAGAAACCCCCAGCAAGTAACCGAAAAAATTTTAAATTTTAAAATTCAAATTCTCAACTGACCGTTGAATTCAAATTTTGCAAAATTTAAAAATTTTCCGTTGAGATCTGGCCAATTTCAAACTATTTTAGCTGCCATTTCGGTTTCAAAGTACCAGGCGAACAGAAACCCACAGCAAGTAACCGAAAAAAATTTTAAATTTTAAAATTCAAATTCTCAACTGACCGTTGAGTTCAAATATTTACAAAATTTAAAAATTTTCCGTTGATTTCTGGCCAATTTCAAACTATTTTAGCTACCATTTCGGTTTCAAAGTACCAGGCGAACAGAAACCCCCAGCAAGTAACCGAAAAAAATTTTAAATTTTAAAATTCAAATTCTCAACTGACCGTTGAATTCAAATTTTGCAAAATTTAAAAATTTTCCGTTGAGATCTGGCCAATTTCAAACTATTTTAGCTGCCATTTCGGTTTCAAAGTACCAGGCGAACAGAAACCCCCAGCAAGTAACCGAAAAAAATTTTAAATTTTAAAATTCAAATTCTCAACTGACCGTTGAATTCAAATTTTGCAAAATTTAAAAATTTTCCGTTGATTTCTGGCCAATTTCAAACTATTTTAGCTGCAATTTCGGTTTCAAAGTACCAGGCGAACAGAAACCCACAGCAAGTAACTGAAAAAAATTTTAAATTTTAAAATTCAAATTCTCAACTGACCGTTGAATTCAAATTTTGCAAAATTTAAAAATTTTCCGTTGATTTCTGGCCAATTTCAAACTATTTTAGCTGCCATTTCGGTTTCAAAGTACCAGGCGAACAAAAACCCCCAGCAAGTAACCGAAAAAAATTTTAAATTTTAAAATTCAAATTCTCAACTGACCGTTGAACTCAAATTTTGCAAAATTTAAAAATTTTCCGTTGATTTCTGGCCAATTTCAAACTATTTTAGCTGCCATTTCGGTTTCAAAGTACCAGGCGAACAGAAACCCACAGCAAGTAACCGAAAAAATTTTAAATTTTAAATTCAAATTCTCAACTGACCGTTGAATTCAAATTTTATAAAATTTAAAAATTTTCCGTTGATTTCTGGCCAATTTCAAACTATTTTAGCTGCCATTTCGGTTTCAAAGTACCAGGCGAACAGAAACCCACAGCAAGTAACCGAAAAAAATTTTAAATTTTAAAATTCAAATTCTCAACTGACCGTTGAGTTCAAATATTGCAAAATTTAAAAATTTTCCGTTGAGATCTTGCCAATTTCAATTTATTTTAGCTGCCATTTCAGTTTCAAAGTACCAGGCGAACAGAAACCCCCAGCAAGTAATCGAAAAAATTTTAAATTTTAAAATTCAAATTCTCAAGTGACCGTTGAATTCAAATTTTATAAAATTTAAAAATTTTCCGTTGAGATCTTGCCAATTTCACAATTATTTTAGCTGCCATTTCGGTTTCAAAGTACCAGGCGAACAGGAAACCCCCAGCAAGTAACCGAAAAAATTTTAAATTTTAAAATTCAAATTCTCAAGTGACCGTTGAATTCAAATTTTGCAAAATTTAAAAATTTTCCGTTGAGATCTTGCCAATTTCAATTTATTTTATCTGCCATTTCGGTTTCAAAGTACCAGGCGAACAGAAACCCCCAGCAAGTAATCGAAAAAATTTTAAATTTTAAAATTCAAATTCTCAACTGACCGTTGAATTCAAATTTTGCAAAATTTAAAAATTTTCCGTTGAGATCTTGCCAATTTCAATTTATTTTAGCTGCCATTTCGGTTTCAAAGTACCAGGCGAACAGAAACCCCCAGCAAGTAACCGAAAAAATTTTAAATTTTAAAATTCAAATTCTCAACTGACCGTTGAGTTCCAAATTTTGCAAAATTTAAAAATTTTCCGTTGAATTCTTGCCAATTTCAAACTATTTTAGCTGCCATTTCGGTTTCAAAGTACCAGGCGAGCAGAAACCCCCAGCAAGTAACTCGAAAAAAATTTTAAAATTTTAAAATTCAAATTCTCAACTGACCGTTGAATTCAAATTTTGTAAAATTTAAAAATTTTCCGTTGAGATCTGGCCAATTTCAAACTATTTTAGCTGCCATTTCGGCTTCAAAGTACCAGGCGAGCAGAAACCCCCAGCAAGTAACCGAAGAAAAATTTTAAAATTTTAAAATTCAAATTCTCAACTGACCGTTGAATTCAAATTTTGCAAAATTTAAAAATTTTCCGTTGATTTCTGGCCAATTTCAAACTATTTTAGCCGCCATTTCGGTTTCAAAGTACCAGGCGAACAGAAACCCACAGCAAGTAACCGAAAAAATTTTAAATTTTAAAATTCAAATTCTCAACTGACCGTTGAATTCAAATTTTGCAAAATTTAAAAATTTTCCGTTGATTTCTGGCCAATTTCAAACTATTTTAGCTGCCATTTCGGTTTCAAAGTACCAGGCGAACAGAAACCCCCAGCAAGTAACCGAAAAAAATTTTAAATTTTAAAATTCAAATTCTCAACTGACCGTTGAATTCAAATTTTATAAAATTTAAAAATTTTCCGTTGAGATCTTGCCAATTTCAATTTATTTTAGCTGCCATTTCGGCTTCAAAGTACCAGGCGAACAGAAACCCCCAGCAAGTAACCGAAAAAATTTTAAATTTTAAAATTCAAATTCTCAACTGACCGTTGAATTCAAATTTTGCAAAATTTAAAAATTTTCCGTTGATTTCTGGCCAATTTCAAACTATTTTAGCTGCAATTTCGGTTTCAAAGTACCAGGCGAACAGAAACCCCCAGCAAGTAATCGAAAAAAATTTTAAATTTTAAAATTCAAATTCTCAACTGACCGTTGAATTCAAATTTTATAAAATTTAAAAATTTTCCGTTGAGATCTTGCCAATTTCAATTTATTTTAGCTGCCATTTCGGCTTCAAAGTACCAGGCGAACAGAAACCCCCAGCAAGTAACCGAAAAAAATTTTAAATTTTAAAATTCAAATTCTCAACTGACCGTTGAATTCAAATTTTGCAAAATTTAAAAATTTTCCGTTGATTTCTGGCCAATTTCAAACTATTTTAGCTGCCATTTCGGTTTCAAAGTACCAGGCGAACAGAAACCCACAGCAAGTAACCGAAAAAAATTTTAAATTTTAAAATTCAAATTCTCAACTGACCGTTGAATTCAAATTTTATAAAATTTAAAAATTTTCCGTTGAGATTCTGGCCAATTTCAAACTATTTTAGCTGCCATTTCGGTTTCAAAGTACCAGGCGAACAGAAACCCCCAGCAAGTAACCGAAAAAACTTTTAAATTTTAAAATTCAAATTCTCAACTGACCGTTGAACCCCAAATTTTGCAAAATTTAAAAATTTTCCCGTTGAATTCTGGCCAATTTCAGACTATTTTAGCTGCCATTTTCGGTTTCAAAGTACCAGGCGAACAGAAACCCCCAGCAAGCAACCGAAAAAATTTTAAATTTTAAAATTCAAATTCTCAACTGACCGTTGAATTCAAATTTTGCAAAATTTAAAAATTTTCCGTTGAGATCTCGGCCAATTTCAAACTATTTTAGCTGCCATTTCGGTTTCTAAAGTACCGGGCGAACAGAAACCCCCAGCAAGTAAATCCCGAAAAAAAATTTTAAATTTTAAAATTCAAATTCTCAAACTGACCGTTGAATTCAAATTTTGCAAAATTTAAAAATTTTCCGTTGAGATTCTGGCCAATTTCAAAACTATTTTAGCTGCCATTTCGGTTTCAAAGTACCAGGCGAACAGAAACCCCCCGCAAGTAACCAGAAAAAACTTTTAAATTTTAAAATTCAAATTCTCAACTGACCGTTGAATTCAAAATTTGCAAAATTTAAAAATTTTCCGTTGAGATCTGGCCAATTTCAAACTATTTTAGCTGCCATTTCGGTTTCAAAGTACCAGGCGAACAGAAACCCCCAGCAAGTAACCGAAAAAAAATTTTAAATTTTAAAATTCAAATTCTCAACTGACCGTTGAATTCAAATTTTGCAAAATTTAAAAATTTTCCGTTGAGATTCTGCCCAATTTCAAACTATTTTAGCTGCCATTTCGGTTTCAAAGTACCAGGCGAACAGAAACCCCCAGCAAGTAACCGAACAAAATTTTAAATTTTAAAATTCAAATTCTCGACTGGGCCGATTGAATTCAAATTTTGCAAAATTTAAAAATTTTCCGTTGAGATCTGGCCAATTTCAAACTATTTTAGCTGCCATTTCGGTTTCAAAGTACCAGGCGAACAGAAGCCCCAGCAAGTAACCACGAAAAAATTTTAAATTTTAAAATTCAGAACTCTCAACTGACCGTTGAATTCCAAATTTTGCAAAAATTTAAAAATTTTCCGTTGAGATTCTGGCCAATTTCAAACTATTTTACCTGCCATTTCGGTTTCCAAGTACCAGGCGAGACAGAAACCCGCAGCAAGTAACCGAACAAAATTTTAAATTTTGAGAATTCAAATTCTCAACTGACCGTTGAATTCAAATTTTGCAAAATTTAAAAAGTTTCCGAATTGAGATCTGGCCAATTTCAAACTATTTTAGCTGCCATTTCGGTTTCAAAGTACCAGGCGAACAGAAACCCCCAGCAAGTAACTCGAAAAAAAATTTTAAATTTTAAAATTCAAATTCTCAACTGACCGTTGAATTCAAATTTTGCAAAATTTAAAAATTATCCGTTGAGATCTGGCCAATTTCAAACTATTTTAGCTGCCATTTCGGTTTCAGAAGTACCAGGCGAGCAGGCAAACCCCCGGCAAGTGACCGAAAAAAATTTTAAATTTTAAAATTCAAATTCTCAACCGACCGTTGAATTCAAATTTTGCAAAATTTAAAAAGTTACTTCCGTCGAATTCTGGCCAATTTCAAACTATTTTAGCTGCCATTTCGGTTTTAAAGTATTGAGGCGAACAGAAACCCCAGCAAGTAACGAAAAAAATTTTAAATTTTAAAATTCAAATTCTCAACTGACCGTTGAATTCAAATTTTGCAAAATTTAAACAGTTTCCGTTGAGATCTGGCCAATTTCAAACTATTTTAGCTGCCATTTCGGTTTCAAAGTACCAGGCGAACAGAGACCCTCAGCAAGTAACCGAAAAAATTTAAAATTTTAAAATTCAAATTCTCAACTGACCGTTGAATTCAGATTTTGCAAAATTTATATATTTTTTTTTTTTTTTTTTTTTTTTTTTTGCACTATTTTAGCGCAACAGTTTCAAAGTACCGAAGCCGAACAGAAACCCACAGCAAGTAACCGAAAAAAATTTTAAATTTTAAAATTCAAATTCTCAAGTGACCGTTGAATTCAAATTTTATAAAATTTAAAAATTTTCCGTTGAGATCTGGCCAATTTCAA
>JBAMAX010004671.1:0-10151 GCA_037043745.1 Chymomyza amoena | reverse complement strand
GCACAGTGGGCGATTTTGACGATCTAGCGTAACTAAATTAACTTTTTCAATGTCTTAAAAGTTCCAAAATAATGCTTCCCGCCGATTACTGAAACCTTGTTTAGTATATCGGCGATAATTTTAATGCTTTATTCGATATATTCAATCAGCTGTAAGCTCACAAACGAGCAGTATGTTGAAACAGCTGTTTGCAAAACACTTTGGCGCGCTTTTTACACTTGATGTTTTGGTCTGAATAAAATTCAGAAATTGATATTATTACATATTTTTTTATAGTTTTTGACAATTCAAGGTATGTATTTTACTAAAAAAAAATGTTTTGTGACCTGTGCATATGTGTTCTTGTACTTATATGTGGTAGAAATTAACCATCGTGGTAATTGAATTTGTGTAACTTAATGTGAATTTCTGTAGACAAAAACTTAGTGAGGGCCGCATCGGTTCGGATCAAAATTGTATTTCAGTGTTAATTTGTTTCGTCCTCATTTGGAATTAAGCAGCCTTTGCTGCTCCAAAGTGCTCCTGCTCATAATATTTGACTTTTTAGGCACCATGTCGGTACGCAAACGTACTCTGTTTGATGTATGGCACAAGGAAAACAAACATTCGCAGAAAGTTACCGCAGTCAACAACTTTGTTTTTTTTTCAAATATAGTAGATAGGTCGAAACTTTCAGAAGACCAGTACAACACTACATTAAATATGTTGAAAATTTTTTGCAAAAAAGTGGTAAAAAAAATGGCGAGAATGTTATAGAGGCTATGAGCGTGATTTGAACAGAAAAACAAAGTTTGGTTGGACGAAGAGATAACATTTCCACAAGAATGCGGTGGTAAACAGTGTGGACGAAAACCGAAAAACGTGTCTGATTGCCATGCAAAACGCCAGTGCACCAAAGTATCTGGATTGGTTAAGGAAAAAACATGCGAGGAACTTCTGACAGCTACACGGGTAAGCTTGTACAAAACCGGACAGAGAAGTGCATCTCAAGTAGTTTCAATGGTAGGCGCAGATCCGGAAGTTGCAAAAAAGATGAAAAAAAGTCTTTAACCTGATCAAATTATTAAAAAATACACTCCAGACGAAGCATTAGCCCTGTATATTGATGGTGACTTCACAAAAAATACATATAAACTAATGCAAGCTGGTGCAAAAGCAAGAAATGCAAACATTTATCCAACATTTGATGTATTACGTTCCGCTAAAAAAAGATGTTATCCAGATGAAATAATAGTCAGCGAATGCTGTGCTGAAATTCCGTTACAAGAAATGTTGGATCACACAGTAACAAGAATTGTTGAAGCACACCCAGAGGTTCTTAGTTCTGTGTTCGTTAAGGCTGATGAATATAATGATGTATCAGTATTTTATAAGTGGGGATGCGATCGGCAAAGCTTTTTGGATTCTGAGCACAAAATGGTTGATGGAAATTCTTTTGCCATTTGTATTGTGCCTTTACAAATGCAATTCGAGAGCAGGATACTCTCAGGAAAAAACGCCC
The DNA here is from genome assembly GCA_037043745.1 of Chymomyza amoena. NCBI lineage: Eukaryota > Metazoa > Arthropoda > Insecta > Diptera > Drosophilidae > Chymomyza > Chymomyza amoena. Next base: position 8,650 of record JBAMAX010004671.1, on the reverse strand, counting down.
ACGGCCATCATCAACCCGGATATTGTAGTCCCCTAAAAATTATGTTTGCAAAAGAATCTGTGGAATTAATTCGAGACGAAATCGAAAATATTAAATTACAAATTTCAAACATTAAGCCCACTAGTCTTTGTATGTTTAGAGCTCAACATAAATTGCAATTGACTATGATTGACGGCAAAGTCTTTAGCGTGATTGCAGACACATCAACCCAAACTTGCGGAATTTGTAAAGTTTCACCGAAAAATATGAACAATTTGAGTTTTATTTTAGAATTGCCAATAAATGAAAACCTCCTTGACTACGGACTATCAACATTACATGCCTGGATTCGCTGTTTTGAATGCATACTACACATAGGATATCGACTACCAATAAAGAAGTGGAAGGTTAGCGGACTAGACAAAAGCATTGTAGAACAAAGGAAAAGCGAAATTCAAAATACATTTATGAAGGAGATGGCTTTATTGGTTGATATTCCAATGCAGGGAACAGGTAATACAAATAGTGGCAATACCGCTAGAAGATTTTTCGAGTACCACGACCTGTCTGCTCAAATAACTGGAGTGAATAGAATCCTTATAAAAAATCTTGGAATCATTTTACGTTCTATGGCATCAGGATATGCCATAAACGTCAGCCGATTCCGTGAGTTTGCCTTGGCCACGGCAAAGATTTTTATTGAAGAATATCCCTGGTTTTATATGCCTAGCTCGGTTCATAAAATTTTAATTCATGGAGCCGACATTATAAATGCTATAGTTCTTCCAATTGGTATGATGTCGGAAGAAGCCTTGGAAGCAAGAAATAAGGATTTTAGAAACTTTCGACTGAAGCATACACGCAAAAACTCAAGAAAAAATTCAATGCAGGACCTAATGAACACATTATTAATATCCTCGGATCCTTTAATAAGTAGTTTATGTAGTAGCTCAACACAATTTATAAAAAAATATAAGATTTTAGATAAGGAGGTGAAAGCTCTTCTTTTAGAAAAAATTGAAGAAACAGACTCCAGCTCTGACTCCGATTAATTAATTTAATATTATTTTAAGTAAAAAAAATAAAGTATTATTCACTTGGATTTGGTAATTTAATATTAAATTGTATTAATAATTTAAATAGTTTCATTAAAAAAACACCAATATTCTAACACATATCAATTAAGTTACGCTAGATCTGCCAAATCGCCCACTGTGAAACGCTCTTTAACGTTTCAATTTGCTTTGTTGAGACTGCTGCACTGTGGTTTTACTTTAACCATTTATAGACATATTGCCCTCAATAAATAGGTACATATACATATAATATACGAAGAATTTATTATTGGTTTAGCTTAACAACTAACAAAGTATTTAAATTTTCTGCACTTAAAGAGCTACGTCTCTCTGTTAAAATGTAATGAAGGGCTGAAAATGCACTTTCAGCCGACACCTGAGTTGCCGGTGTAGCCAGCACAACCTGTGCCAGCGCATTCAAATGAGGCAATTGAAGCCGCATATCGCATTGCAAAATGTTTGCATTTAAGGGTAAACGACCGTACATCACACCGAAGTTCTCGACATCATTATACACTTTAACAAGTTGTGCAGCAACAGGCTCTTCTTTGTCTTCGGACAGCGTCTGTACTCCATCCAAATAAACCGAAAGCAGCGACTTTTCTTCAGCAGCACTGTCAGATGAGGGCTCCTTCTGCTGATCATGGACATTATCCTCGCATGATGGCCCATTTTGTATTTCGGCATGCCCCTTAAGTAATTAAGAGCAAATGTAAATAAATTTTTTAATCATTGCAAATAAAGTTTATACAGGTGTTAGTTTTTGACAAGGACAATATACTTTGTTAATAACAATTACTCAAAACTACTAACAATTAACAAATATAATACAGGACCTGAACTTCAAACACACTTAGCCTTACTTGCTTCAGCTCGAATAAACGAAATGCGATTTTTTTTAAGTTTTGCTTTGCCAAGCTTTTTTGTTGGTCAGTTAATATACAATTTACACGTGGATCCATGTAAATCGCAGCTAACAAACCGACATTTTCGATTAACTTACATTCTCGTATCTTCATTTGTGCCAATAATTTTTTTTTTATGTAATTTTGGCTGTTTTCACATTTTAATTTAAGCTCCATCCATATTATGAAGAATTCACTGAAAACTAATTTTTCATCCTGCAATTTTAAGGTCGCTTCATACGTGTCCTTGAACGCGTCAATATAATTTTCCATCCAATCCCAATCGACGTCAATACTGATACTAGACTGCTCAGTAAGCAACTCTTTCAATTCAAATAGTTTTTCAACCATTAAAAAAGTTGAATTCCATCTGGTAACAACATCGAGTGTTGGTATGTTTTTTTTGACGTGACAACATCTTAAATTAGGTTGGGCTCGGTGTCACTTATGAAAAAGTGTAACGCCCGGTAGTGTTACGGTGAGTTTATAACGCCCGGTAACGTTACGGTGAGTCACCATTGCTAGGCGGCTTGCTTACTCACCACGCTCTCACGCACACCAATGACTAAGTACATTTCGCTCTCAGCTCAGCAAAGCTCTAGAAAAGAGGCACACAGTAGAACCAAACGAAACGAAACGCGGCATTAAATTTGTTGTATATTTATTTCGTGTTACGCTGCGGTCGATTCGAAACTCAAGAGATTTCGTGAATTTGTGTTAAATAAAACGTTGCAAAAAAGTTAATTAATTAAGAACAATTTGTAAGTCATAATAACAAACAACAGAAGCAAGAAAACAACAAATTAAACGATAAACGTAAAATCAAGCGACGCGTCGTGTGTAAAAAAGAGTTGGGTCAGGCTTTCTCAAGTGGACCAAAAAATTACCAAAGTTCATATTTTGTTATGAAATTTTGCCAGCATCGAGTTTGATGATTCAGATGTACATTCTGAAATTTTTTTTTGAAAAATTTTGAATGATTGATTTTTTATGAACAATTAAAAAATTAAAAAAATTTATGCAGCGATGAGATAAGACACGTTTTTCTCCGAAAGTTAAAGTCCGTTTGAAACAATTTTTTAACTACAGATTGACAAGAGATTATACTATCGAAATACATTTTTTTTAACTGCATATATATGTTTTGATGCTTGTAAAAAATTTTTTATAAACAATTGAAAATTTAAACAATTTCTGAAACATTGAGATCAAATATTTTAATTTTTATTTATGTAATAAACGTTTGAGAAATTATGTACGCAAAAATATGCGATCATTCTCAAAAGGATCGAGCACAGTAAATTTTTATGTGTCGGAATACGCGTTAATTGCAAGCATTAGCAACAAAAAATCATTTTTTGTGTATGTATTCATCGCTGCTTGGGCGCGACAAGCGGAAAAACCACCCTCGTTGCTGTTGTCGCGTATAAGTTTTCTGTAACTCAATACATACACTGAAGATTTGGTCGAGCCCTAACCATAGTCATGCACGGATCTCCATAAGGTTACCCTTGATACACATCCCAGCTGTGTGAATGAAGGAGCTGTCATGCTAAAGTCTTTACGATCTCAGTTTAAAATACTTGAGTGTATCATTTGTAAGTTTACTCCCAAAATTGCTTTGTCGATTCTGGTGCGACGTCGATTTAAGCGATACAATTTCCCTTTACAAGAGTTCTTATACTGTGTTTAATGACCTGCTCTCTAATAGTCACGTAATTCATAATATTACGTGACGTTATAGGAGTCATGCAAAGCGCGCTGTAAATTGGGTTTAATATTTCTTGAAACCCTTCGCTCTCCAGAAATACAAATGGCTTTCCCTCTGTGGTCACAATTTTAATTATCGAAGTGACTAGTGCCTCTTCACTTGTTTCATAGGTTATTTTTCTTTTTATAATGTTTGGTTGTGCTTCGATATTGTCGTTGTTGGCCAATTCGTCAAGTATTTCCGCATGTTTTGCTGTCAAATGGCGTTTTAAATTTGTTGTGTACGAGCCTGTTAGATGCACACCGCATACGTTGCATTTTGATTTATTTTTATTTGGATGATCGGACCTATAGGAGCTATATGATATAGTCCACCGATTTTGATCAAATTTGGTACAGTGATTGGGAACTATAAAAAACTTTCGATTGCCAAATTTCGTTACGATATCTTCATAAACAAACGAATTATTCATCTAAAACGCTTTTTTTTTGTCGAGGTCGTCTCAAACACCCCCATGGGAGCTATATAATTTATCCCCGATATCAAAAAAATAAAATAAACTTGCCTCCTATGGAATAATATGGGATCTAATGTGAAAGTTTGGTAACTCTAGCTCTTACCATCTCTGAGATCTAGGCGTTCACACGGACGGACGGACGGACGGACAGACGGACGGACGGACAGACGGACAGACGGACATGGGTATATCGACTTCTCTATTCACCCTGATCATATTTTAGGTAACTTTGGGGTGTCTCCGACGTCTCCTTCTATATGTTACATACATTTTCGGCTTGCACAAACTTAATATACCCTTGGACCATACGGTACAGGGTATAAAAATGATTTTTTGTTGCTAATGCTTGCAATTAACGCGTATTCCGACACATAAAAATATACTGTGCTCGATCCTTTTGAGAATGATCGCATATTTTTGCATACATAATTTCTCAAACGTTTATTACATAAATAAAAATTAAAATATTTGATCTCAATTTTTCAGAAATTGTTTAAATTTTCAATTGTTTATAAAAAATTTTTTTTACAAGCATCAAAACATATATATGCAGTTAAAAAAAATGTATTTCGATGGTATAATCTCTTGTCAATCTGTAGTTAAAAAATTGTTTCAAACGGACTTTAACTTTCGGAGAAAAACGTGTCTTATCTCATCGCTGCAAAAATTTTTTTAATTTTTTAATTGTTCATAAAAAATCAATCATTCAAAATTTTTCAAAAAAAAATTTCAGAATGTACATCTGAATCATCAAACTCGATGCTGGCAAAATTTCATAACAAAATATGAACTTTGGTAATTTTTTGGTCCACTTGAGAAAGCCTGACCCACAAGCTAGTGGTACAGGGTATCCTAAAGTCGTCCGCGCCCGACTTTACGTCCGCCATTTTTCTATTTGGATCTGAACTCTCTCAAAACATAACTTGTCATTGTAACTTGTAAAATACTGGCCCAAAGTCGAAAAGTCTTGGTGTTTTAAATTGCTCTAGGCAGCCCCTTTCGAATGGCATACAGGTTTCCAATCTTCTAGACTTTCGGTTTTATTTTATATCGCCAAGCGCGCATAACACTTATAACCTTTACGCCTCTCACAACCAAACAAAAAATGCCATTCACTTGAAAATTGGTACAGATGTTCGGGAAGAGTGTACCAACACAACAAAACAAAAAAATCGATAATCGAAAATACGTTGCCCGCGAAATTTCAAAAATCACCTTACTTTTTGAACACACCTCGTATCACTGTTAAGAGCACCTATAGATCATCTTTCATGTCGATGCAAAGAGATATTAAGGAAAAGCTAAAACAAGTGCGCAAAACAATGTTTTTCCGAAAAAATCTCGAAAATGGTAAGGAAAAAATGAATATAATTTTTGTGTTTTTCGTTCCGAAATTACCCTAAAAATATCCTTTTAACGAAGGTTAATTTTTCGTGTAAACTAGTGTAGTAATTACAAGCAAGGTTTTTTAAAAAATATCTGTGGATAGCTTTAATTCTGTGAGAGGTGTGTAAAAATCGAAAAACCCCCAAAGTCACGTGAAAAGGAGCTGAAGTATCTGAACAAGGACGCATTTTATTGGGCATTAATGAGTAAGTTTATTATAAACGCTAGTCTTTAGAATAAAATATATTTAGTTCATCTAAGACAAGAAATTGGCTTAAAATCAATAGAATTAAGCTTAGAAATACACTTAAACAGAATTTACTAAATATTCAATCAAAGCAGTCTCTAAAATACTATACTCCCAAAATAAATGTCAGAATTTTTAAATTCACTCTAACGCTTCATTGGAACACATTCCAAAAAAAAAATTTAGTAAAACAAAAAATTTATAAAAGAATTTAATACATTGTTCCAAGATGAATCGCACGCTCGAGGAGGTTGTACGTGAAAACTATCATAATACGGTGCGCATTACGGCGAACACTCAGGGCTATGTGGTTTCCGATAATGCCACCAATACCGTGGCCGATTCTTCATTCGATAATAACAGCGCCCAGGCCATAGTTAAGAATTTGCATGGAGTATTGGTAAGCTCGGCTCAGAGTTGCATTCGAGATCTGGATCCGACTGATAAGCTTTGCTATATGCGTGTAGTAACGAAAAAATTTGAGTATCTTGTTGCTCCAGAGGAGGAATTCACTATAACCGTGGTGCAGTAAAGTCTTTGAGAAGTTTCTATGTTTTTCTGTTCGATTTTGGTTTCGTTTTTTTTTTAAATACATTCAGACGGGCGAGCAACTATTTTAGAACATTGTACAGACAAGGATCCGGCTAAATAGACGTATCAACTTTTCAGTCAAATGGCTTCAAGGATGGAATAGTAGTTGCAAAAGCCCAAAAAATATTAAGATATAAAATAAATATTTTGATGAGCTAACTTATTTTTTTTTTTTGTAGACGGTTGGATAAGTGGGCGGGTGGATGTGGCCAAGGCTGTCCGTATATAGCGCTGCCTTTAGGACTTATTGTTGATTTCGCATCATTCTAGTGAATGCAAGTCGTTCAGAAAAAAAACACATCTTAGTTAAATTTGAAGAATTTAGAAGAAAAAGTATGTACTTTCAATCTCACTGTTAATCCTAAAGATTAACAGATTCTTGTACTTCTGCATACGAAATAATTTTTAAAAGCACTTCTTAAAATAATTATAAATATTCTCAAATTAAGAATTCCTGTCCTACAAACTATTTAGAATCAAGCGCTAATGTTCCTAAAACCATGCTGAACAGTCTTGAGTTAAAAATTTTTGTCGTATATGGGGACATCCTCCCCATCATATTCAACCATTAAACAGTGGGTTTCCGAATTTAAAAAAGGTCGTGTGAGCACCTCTGATGAGCTTCGCTCAGGACGCCCTGTTGAGGTCACAACTCCAGATATGATCGAAAAAATCCATCAAATAGTGCTGGAAGACCGCAGATTAGAAGTGCGTGAGATAGCTGAGACCTGTAAGATGTCATATGAACGTGTGCAAAATATTTTGCACCAACATTTGCATTATGGAAAAGCTCTGCGCAAGATGGGTGCCGCGTTTGCTAACAGTCGACCAAAAATTGATTCGAAAAAACATTTCTGCCGCCAGTTTGACGTTGTATAAGCGTAATCCAAGCGAATTTTTGCGTCGATTCATAACCGTTGACGAAACTTGGGTCCACCACTACATTCCTGAAACCTAAGAACAGTCTAAACAGTGGATTGGACCAGGGGAACCAACTCCAAAGAAAGCAAAAACAATTTTTTCAGCGAACAAGGTTATGGCTACTGTTTTTTGGGATGCAAGAGGTATTATATACATTGATTACCTTGAAAAGGGTAAAACTATCACTGGTCAATACTACGCAGACTTATTGCAACGTTTGAGCCACGAGGTGAAAATTAAACGACCTCATCTGGCGAAGAAAAGAATCTTGTTTCATCACGATAACGCACCAGCGCACAAGTCAATCGTTGCGATAACTAAAATCAACGATCTGAAGTTTGAATTGATGCCGCACCCTCCCTACTCTCCAGACCTAGCTCCAAGTGACTATTATCTGTTTCCTAACCTCAAAAAATGGCTTGGCGGTAAGAGATTTGCGGACAATGAAGAAGTAATTGAAGCTGTAAATGGGTATTTTAAGGAGCTTGACGAATCAGTCTATAGAGATGGCATTACTAGACTAGAACACCGCTATGAGAAATGTATCAGCCTTGGAGGAGATTATGTTGAGAAATAAAAAAAAAATTCTTAAAAACGTTGTTTTTCTTGGTCAGGCCGGAAACTTATCAATCCACCGTCGTATATAAAAAAAAGTGTTTGTCTGTCTGCTTGTATAAGGTTGCACGCCAAACCCTTTGTCCGATTTTAATGGGACTTTTTTAAAAATGTTCAGAAGCTTCCTGGGACGGACATAGGCTATGTAATATCATTGGAAAATTTACAGGAAAATAAGGAAAATTGAAAAACCCATTCTAAATGTGGTTGTAGTTAGAATTTTTACAATTTTTATTTGCCAACTGATTTTGATAGTCATTGTTGTGAAAGCAATAGTTCACCTTATACATCAGCGACTTTCTCAAACAAATGTCAAAATGTCAGAATGTCGACCCGATAAATTTGCATGTCATTATAGTATTTCGTGAATTCGCCACAAAAATAAATCATTGGAAAGAAATAAAGATCTAGACGAGCGAGCGTGCCGGAGCGCAGCGGAGGCTGGCTAGTTTTTATATACAAACTAAAATGCTAAATTTAGTGGATTGTAATAGCTATTTAATTTCATTTGAATAAATAAAAAATCAAAACGAAATCATCTCTTTTTTTATATTTGAAAGTTTACAGATGGGTTGTGGAAATTGCAAGACCTAAAAGATTACTAAATCGAATGACCTTGAAACAGCGGAGCTCAAAAACAGCAGTGCGAAAAAGTTCAACAAAAATTAAGATTTCGAAAAATTCGAAAAAAAAATTGAAGCC
>JBAMAX010004670.1:0-78001 GCA_037043745.1 Chymomyza amoena | reverse complement strand
CTTTGCTTTAGCTACACTCCCAAATATCCAGATGAAGCGCCTTTGGTAGAAATTGAGGATTCTGTCAATTTGGAAGATAATGACTCTTATGATAAGCAGCTTTTAGAACATTTGCAGCAAACAATTGAGGAGAGTATTGGTATGGAAATGATATTCTCTTTGGTGAGTAGCGCCCAAGAATGGTTAAACGTGCGCTGGGATGAGCACAAAAAGAAAACGGAGGAGGAACGTGAGCGCAAAGTGCTACAGGTGGAAGAAGCCGAACGAAAAAAATTCGAAGGGTAAGTGCAAACATATGGCGCATTTATAATTTATAATATATTTATTGTATGTTGTATTGTAGCACGCGGGTGAATGTTGAAACGTTTATGAAATGGAAAATAGAGTTTGAAGAGAGCACGGGCATTGCGGCCAAACGAGAAAAGATCAGTGATTCGAAGAAGCTAACTGGGCGAGAGCTGTTTATGTGCGACAATACATTGAATGACTCCGATATTAAATACCTGCTAGAAGCCGGTGATTCCATTGATAAGGTTAAAATTGATGAAACCTTGTTTGAGGATATTGGCGATTTGGACTTGGATGATGAGGACGATGAAGACTGGGTGCCTGGTGCCAATGACGATTAAACGTCTTGCAATCTATAGAAAACTATAAAAATGTGAATTTTTTTAATACATAGCTACATATATTTCATGTTTTTGCTACCAACTGCATAAAAAGTTTATTGTAAAGGCAACAGTTAATCCAAGTTATTTGGGTTACGCGAGCTTAACTCGGACACGGTAACGCCGTAGCTGCGCACAGTGTTAATGTCGTCCAAGTCGAAAAATTCATCATCAGAGTCGTCCTCAGACTTTTCGATTTTTGTGCTGTTTTCTTTTAAAGCTGTTGGCATTGTATCACGTGGGAAATTAAGCTTTTGCCAAGAGCCAGGCTCCAATTTGGGCAGCGTTATTTCGACTTTTGTGCTGTACATATGCACAGTTGCTGTTTCCACATTTATGAGCTGTAAAATTTAAATACATTAATGGCGGCAAGTTTTTGACATACTAGAATTTACCCCACGCAGTTCTAAATCCAAGTCGAATTTGGCGTTTTCTTCGTCAGGAAACACAAGTAAAGCATGTAAGCGTATGGGATTAACTTCAATATGGCTTTGTGCGTAGTGGTACTTTTTGGCATAAATGGAAACAATCACATTGGTGGCAGTTTGATGCCAATCGTACCGGCATTTTACAACTTTTTTGTCGCCGTTCTTAAAGTTAAAAAACGTTTATAGTTAATAACCAATAATACTTGATGGGTTCTGCATGAACTCTACCTCTTTAAACCATTTATGTTCACCATAGACACAGCCTTTTTGTGCCATGAACTGCGTAAAATCCGTGGTTTTCTTTTGACAGCAAGACCAGTACTTCATGCCTTCATGAAAAATAGGTACACCAGCATGATAAATGCAATTGCCTGAGTCGTTTTCATCTCCTTTATAGGAATAATTACAGCCATTGTTTTTGCAGCATGTGCCTATCTCTACGCCACTGTAAAGCATATAATTAGTTGTTTGGTAAATAATTGATGCAATTAATAAATACTTCGCACTAGCTGCCGTTGGTACTGCCTTTATGGCAGCACTTTTAGTTAAGGCATCAATGGTTTCCTTTAAGGCAGAAGCCACTACTGCTTGTAGCTGCTTCATTGGTGTCTCAAGCGGTGGCCTCGGCAGCGACTCTCTTATGGGTGCACGAACTACTATGTCGCCTTGGTCGACCTCATTTTCGTCTTTAGCTGGTTTTTCAGGTTCCGGTGGTTTTATATTTGAATGCTTTGACAGTGTGCAACCCTTAATATTAAGAAATTCTGTAAAGTCCACCGATTTTTTGTTACAACATGACCAGCCTTTGTAGGCGTCATGAAAGTAAGGAGCACCAGGATGATGTCGGCAAGATTCTAGAATATATATGTTCTTACTAAGTTGTACACTGCAAGTATTAAAGCACATCAAACAAACCATCGGTATTTTTTTCAGGGTCAAAGTTTTGACCACAACCTCTGTTATAACATTGTAACATATTTAATACAAAAATCAAATGTTTAAAGTATTCAACAATGTGTTTGTCTAGAAAATTCGTCAGTTTCTTGCATTCAGCTGTGCACCGGCCTTTTAAAGCTATCGATTAGCTGCGGTCTATCGGTGCCTTAATACCAAAATATAACAAATATTTGTGCCATTTGGTATTAATCGACATACATATTCGAATTTTAGTTTATTTTTTTTGGCTTCAGCTGTGTTTGTTGTGTTTATGATTTAGTGCTGTCAAAAACTGAATACCATATTGTTCATTGACAAATGCTGGCTGCTAAGACACACTTAAGCAAACAGCTGACTTTTAATTTCTGTTTGAATTGAGCGGCTAAAGTTGTGTCTGTTTAACAAATTGCCACGTTTTAATAGAGAAAATGTTTAAAAGTGTGTTTAGTGTGCAGTTTAGCAAAAATTGTATCCCAAGCAAGTAAAGTGTAGGTTTGGAAAGGCTTGAATTTATCCATAACAATCTAAAAACTAAAAATAAACTCTAAACGATTTTTAAATACATATTGCGCTCTAACAAATTATTTTTTATTTATGTACATTCATTTGTTCATTTAGTTAGGTCTTTGAACCTACACATTTACTATATTCTAAACCAAGCCGGAATTAAAATTTAAATCGATTAATTGAAGGTCACAACTCATTATGAACAGGAATTTGGTAGACATAACATTCACAGAAAGCGGCTACGCTCTAATTATAAAAGGCAACAAAATGACGCACAATTGAAAATTTAATTATTCTGGATAATAAAGCTCATATTCCAAAAGCAACTGGTTTTTGTTTTTTATGCACTTTGCTTAACATTTTGACATCACATGAGGGTCAATTCCAACTGGTTCAACCGCCGCAGGCTGGGCTGATTGGCCATTTTGTCGCCATTACACACCACACTTTTATACCAGCAGATTTATTTTATATCTTAGAGTAATTTTTTATACTAGCTCGCGGTCATAAAGCATAAATTTTACGTAGACCAGTCGCCAAGTGTCGTTTCGTTGGAAATTCTTGTGGTCAACAAGGTTATCATCGCAGCGGTGGCGTTTTAAATGTCCATTCTCAATTTTGGCTTGTGCCTTTGTCATTCCTGAGCATTTGGAAGCTAATACAAATTATGACAAGCCCTGTTAGCCTCATGCCCGCTCGTTTCCCGGTTCTAGATAGAGATTGCGGACCATTAGCGTTTGTCGCTGGAGCAATTTTTCAATCAAGCCAGCTCCGGGAACTGAAACTGGCTGCGCTGTCATTGATATAGTTTCTGTGAATCATGCCGCCTGCTAATGATTTGCTTTTGTTGTTATTGTTGTAAATATTGTTGCACAATTGTATTTCTCGCGTTAGAATTGTAACGCTTTTCATATTTTTTGGCGTTACTATTCTACAGCATGTGACAACTACAGCTTCCAGTGCAATAAAATCAACCAACATGGTTAAATTGGGAGTACCGAAAATTGTGTACTCTTTGACAAACAATTGAAAGTCGGAAAATTGGACTAAATCTGACATTATGTAGCATTTATTTTTAGTATAACTCTAAGTAGAGTTTCACTGAAGCACTAGGAAGGATTTTCATTTTGAATCTGGTTAAATAAAATCTGAAGCATATTAAAGGTATTTTTAGACAAAGTCGGAAACTTTTATGGACCCTGGTGCATAAAAAAGCTATAAATACAAAATAGTTGCTTTTATAATTTCTTAATGCACACAGGATCCGGTAGACAGTAGAGCTGGGTATTGAATCGATTGCAGATTGATTTAATCGATTCTTTTTTCTGACAATACAATCGATTTTTGTTTATTGAAAATCGATCTTTTTGAGCCATTTAACTTTGCGATTTATCACGATATATTTAACGATATTGATTCTTTGGGTCATTTTAAGCATTTTTGCCCAAAAAGCTATAGATCTAAAATAAATTTCTTGTCGGCCACTTTTTCTAAATAGGAACTTTTAAAATATTCAAGGTATATCAAGACCTTCCATTTACAAGGAAAAAAATTTGATTTTTCATCTAGCCAAATAAGTATTTAGTAGAGCTGGACATCAATTCGATTTAAAATCGCTTTAATCGATTATTTTTTTCTGACAGTGAAATCGAATCTTCTTTATTGAGCATCGATATTTTATGTACATTATGGCGAATCAATTTTATGAGGTTTGGGGCTCTCAGCTAATTTGGTCTCTAAATTATGGGTCCAAAATGAAGGTTTTTTTTTTCAGAATATTCAAAAATCGACTTAACCTTTCATTTACAAGGCCAGAAAACGTTATTTTTCCACTAGCCAAAAGTGAATTTGGGGGTTTTTGGGGTCGAAGAATAAATTTAGCAATCTTTTTTTAATTTTGAGTGCCAGAGGGCGCTTTTGAGCGATTTTTTTAAGTTGACAAAAATTAAATAAATGGTGACTTAATTTTTATAATTTCTCTTATTAAGTTATGAACTTTTAAATTTTTTGTTTTCTTTTATCAATTTTAGAGTTTTTGTTTTTGATATTTTAAATGGAAATAAATTTAACTATTCTTTTTTAAATAGATTTCCTTCTTTTTAATTTTCTGCGGTTTTAACTTGTTAGCGCCTAGCCGAGCTTAGCTTTAGTATTTAGTGGTTTTTGGGATCCATGAATTCATTTTTGACATATATTTTTAATTTTGAAAATTGTCAAAAAATCAAATGAATTGCTACTTATTTTCTTAAATTTTTTTTAAGTTTTAAATTTTGAATCAATCGAATTTTTTTTTTATTTTTGTTTTCTTTTATTATGTTTTGATTTTTGTTATTATGAGTTATGGAAATTAATTTAAGAGTTTTTTTCATAAATACATTTTATTTTTTGTATATAGATTTTTTTTTATATGATTATCTCCGGTTTTGTCATGCCTAGCGTTTTAGTGCGACTAATCGATTAAATAAATTTTTTAGTTGAGAATCGATCGATTCTTGAAAATTGGATATAGAGCCTATATAGATAGATGTCTCTAAGTAACAAAATTAATATTTTTTTTACAGTTTGGGTATTTGAAATCGTACCCAGAGCTATTATGTGAAAAGAATCGGCTTCCATCCATTTAAATACAAAAATAATAACTTAAAAATAAGGATAAAATATTTTTAAATATTTGCCATTAAGACAATATTCCCATTCAAACGATTCGGGGTGGTTGGAATTGACCAAAAACCCTAAAACTTTTTATTCAACCATAGAAAGTCAGTGGAAATCGGGTAACGATGCCTAGTATTCATTTTTGGATTTAACAATTTTTATAAAATATTACTAATTGTGGGAACCATTCACGCTTGGTCATTTCATTATATTAAAAAACTTGTTTAGATCAATTCCCCTTAAGAAACATGAAACACTCCTATCAAAAGAAGGAGTTAAATAATATTAAAAAAAAAAAAGATTTAAAAATGTTAAAAATAGGCTTAAAAATTAATTAATCAAATTAAAATTATTAAATTAAAAATCATGGCCATAAGATTTTTATAAATTGAAAAACTTTTGACGAACTAAGTTTAATAGAAAATAAAAATTATAGGGTAAAGCTTAACGACGCGCTATGTAAAAATTTATTAAATAAAAATAATTTATTTATATTAGCTACTGACTTAATTTAATTTTTTAATATTAATTGAAATTAAACTTTGCGATTCCACCAAATTTTTTAATTGAATAAATAAAGAACAAAGATGTCAATTCAAAGATTCGCCAAGTAAACTTTTTAAGATAATTCCCTGCTACAATTCTAACTAGGTCTAACTAAAACTAAACTCCAAAAATATATACCCTTAACAAGTGTATAATAAAATATGTATAAAGAGTATATATATATATAAAATATATATATATTGCATATATAATAAATCGTGGTCCCAAGCGATGCCTGCTTGACAGTGTCAATGGAAATTAACACCGTTGCCGGCATGTATTGCCGTGCACACTAGGCGTATACGTGATTTAGCATACAATAGCGCCAAGGCAAAGCGTAATGTGCAACTTGCAACGTGCAACATGCAATTGTTGTCATGTTGTAAAATGCAAAAGGGTATTTGCACAGATTTCTCGCATTGCGCGTAATTTTTTCAATGAAAATTCGGCTACCTGCATTCCAAGCTCGATGACGCGTTCCACCAATGCGTTCACACTTCTTGGCCAAGTTGCCACTGTTTGGCTTTGGTTCACTTACTTATGCGTTGGCGTCTCAAGAGCTGCTGTCGATAAGTATCATAGGCCCAAATATATACACGTTGTATTCAATGGAACATGCTTGTCAATTTTTCGGCTGCTTTTGGTTTTATATATTGTAATACATAGTACTTTATGTATAAGTATTTGTATATGTTGTAATTACCCATATGTAAAATCAACGAGTACCTTGTTCTGTGGCAAGTTTTACGCAATATTATAACCATATTTGTGTTGTTTGTATTCACGTTTTGTTAGTGATTTCTTATCATTGTTTTGCGGCCATCTACGCTTGCCTGCGTTCAAGTTCGTTTCCTAAGTCTTTTGTTTGCTCAGCATTACAAATTGCTGCATATTCAAGTTTTGGGCTTTATTTTTGTGGCTCATCATTAAAACAAACAATTTAATTTTTTAGTTATTTTGGTTTATTATTATTTTTATTTGATTTTTTTTTATGTACAAGAAAATTTTGCCTAAACGCCACAGCTAACTGACTAGCCGACTACTACAATGACTGGACAGAGCTCAGCTAGAAGTAACTATATCTCGTGTATGGATTACTAAAGAAGTTGTAGGACGCATACGATGTAGCAGGACTTTCAAAGGAGGCGGTAAAATAAGCTGGTTCCGCAGTCGCTGTGAATGATAAAAAATATATAAAAAAAAGTTGTTAAAAGCTGTTTTTTTGTTTTTAATTTTTTATATTAATCATTTTTATTGGATTTTATAGTATCACAATAGATGCTCGCAAATCGGAAGTTTGAGGAAATGGCAAATTGGTCTGTCAGTTTGGTCTGGGCATATTTTTTTGATGAAAGAGCATTGTTTATAAAGATAAAGATGCTTTATATTGGGGACTATCAAGCAAAATATTTGTAGTCGCAGTTTGCAGATACGAGTATTTTGTACTTCACATTGCATTTACATTTTTTGTATGGAAATCAATTTAAACTAAAAATTCGAGAATAAAAAAAATTTGTCGAAAATGGTATTCACAAAATTTTTGAGGTTTTGTTTTAGTGTTATTACGAAATATTTCAAAATTATTAATATTTCTTGTCTGAAAATTCACGAATTTCGGACTCAAACGCTAACTTTTTCCGCTTATTTGAGGTGCCAAAAGAGTTTTTTCTATTACTAAAAGTAAAATTCTTAAATAAAGATCATTTTTTTAAAGAAAGAAGTTCTTAATTTGGGAACAAATTTATAGAAAATATATGTATTTCCGAGGTTAACATTTTTATATCAAGAGCATATTTTTGTAGCCAGTAATCCTTAATTTGGGAACGTAAAGAATGATTTTAAGAAGAATTACACTTGATTGTAAAAAAAAAAAAATTTTTTAATTTGAGAATTACTAAAGAGCTGTTCTCATTTCGTACTTATTCTTAAAGTATTTACTATCTATACAGAGACGGAGCGCACTTCATGCGCACTTCATGCGCACTTAATTCGCAAACAAATTTCAGAAGGAAAATTTCTGTTTTGCATTAATTCGAACTTAAAGTAAGTTTGGCTCTCTTTTCGAGTGTAGGTGTTTGATTTTGAGAAAAGTATTTAAGTTAATGTTTATAGAGTCATCTAAATTTTTTTAATTTTTTAATATGCGTCTTTAAAATGTAAAGTCTTCAGAATATATCAGGCATTTCAAATAAGAGCTATGGAGTTTCAAAATTTCAAACCAAAAAATGTGCATTGAAGAAAAATATATAATTTTTCTTCTTAACGACCGAAAAAAGTGTAATTTTTTTTTAATTGTTTTTAATTTATACCAAAACTAAAAAAATTGTTTGATCTTAAAATAAAATAATGAAATAATAGATAAATATCAACTTTAATTGAAAAATAGCGAAATAATTATTTTAGTGCGACAATTTTTTAATAATTTTTGTTAAATTATGCAATTACAATAAAAACGTTTAGGCTTACATTTAATATAAAAAGTGCTTAAATTAGCTTTATTTCGTATGTTAACGGAAGCCCAAAAACGTTTTATTAAAAATGCACCATTCAATGAAAATTATTAAAAAATCCTTCGTTTTAAAATTTACCTACAAAATGAATTAATTTTTTTCATCATAAAATCAAGAAGTATGCCTTCCAATAAATATTATATAAATTAACTATAATTTTTGCCATCTTTTGAAAAAAAAATGTATACATTAAAAAAAAAACATTAAAAAATAAAAACAAATTTTTTTTTACATTGTTCGCACCATATAAAGAACGTATAAAAACAAATGCTTAAAAAAATTATGATTGACAAGAAGCCAACTTTTTAAAAATAAGAAAATTTCCCAATTTTTTTATGAAATGAAGATTACTCATAGGAATAATTTTAGTTCGCAAATCAACGTTCTCGTAAATAATTACAAGATATGTAGAAAAAGTAAATGGAACATTTTCGATAAGAAACTTAAATTTTTCGCTTTTTACTTAAGTGTTGTCAACCGATGAACTGTGCTTCGTTTTGCAACACTTATAAATCCTTAAACAGCTGACAAAATAGAGTGACCATTCCAATTTAAGCTGCGCATGCTCCAATTTTGTATATAACAAATATGCGAAATATTACAAATAAAATTAAGGACAGTCTATAATATAATTCACCGGGCCGAAAAAGAAAATCGGCTACATTTAAACTGCTCTCCCGGCAGACCGCCGAAAGTGACAAGACGCGATCAATCAAAAATTTTACAAGAATTTAACAACAATCCGCAAACTAGCCGGCCCAGGAGATAAAAATTGATTGCAATAAGTCCGTAAGCCATGAAACGGTAAGGAAAGTGCTAAAAGTACACAAATACTCCTCCCAGATAGCCAGAAAAAAAACCATTGCAAACCTTAGACGCCTCTCAATATATGTATTCGAAAGTATTGGGAGGCGTCTAAGGTTTGCAATGGAAATTTCCACAACCCGGCAGAGTATTGGGACGACGTAATTTTTTGTGATGAGACAATAATTATGTTGTACTATCACGATGGGCCCAAAAAAGTTTGGAGAAAGCCAAACACGGCGTTGTATTGAATTAAGAATATTCAACGATACAATGACAAAGGAGTTTTATTTGGAGGGGAGTGTTCAACGGTACAATGACAAAGGAGTTGTATTTGGACTTACTCCTCTGTCATTGTATCGTTGAACACTTCTTGTTAATTCGTTTATCAAGACAACGATCCGAAGCACAAGTCGTTGTTATGCAGAACCTGGCTGCTTTACAATTGTAGTAAAGTTATTGACACGCCCGCCCAGAGTCCATATCTCAATCCCATTGAAAATTTGTGAGCTCTACTTAAAAAAAAAAGTGGCAAAACGGCACCCAACAGTAAAGGCCGCATTGATCAGAGCCATTAATGAAGAATGGAAGAAACTTCCGGAGACTTTCAACTTCCAAGAGCTGTTCCAGTCGCGTGGGCTTAAGGTAGTCATGGATGCTGATGGCCGGCACACAAAATATTGAGCCATTTTTTTTATGTTTTAATACACTATAGCCAATATGTGTTCATTTTTGCAAACATTTAATTGACAGCAAAAAATTAGAGTGAGTATTCATGAATTTTATTGTTTTTGTTAATATTTTATTTATATTTTTAAGTTTTTGTTTTAATATATTAATAGCTAATGCCTAGTATAACAAGATGCCAAATGAAAAATTGAAAAAATTTAATTTTTTGTTAATAAATTTTTAAGTTAAAGTTGAATTTGCGTGATTTTTTTCATTTTGCAAACATTTATTTGACAAACTGTATCTAGAAGGATAAAAAATACTTGAAGATCAGTTGCCCAATTTGTGTGGACAGGTTTTTAGTATATTTTCTTTTCTTTTTCATAAAAAATTCACCAGTAATATACTTTGCCTTTTAGATAGACGTTGTGGCGGACTACACCGGAGAACAACGTTTTTGGTTATGGACCAACACATTTTTTCTTTGTAGAGGAAATCGTTCTTGGCACGAATCATAATGTTTTTGAAAAATCTATAGAAATTATGCTATGCTATGCTTAGATGGAACTGGTATCGCCTTCTGTGGTGTAATTGCTCCTTTTTCAGTCACTTGTTTTGACTTTTCCTTCGTCTTAGGCCTGAAGTGATAAAAACATGTTTCATCCACTTAGAAATAGAGAAATTATTCGTCTATGTCCATCTGATTTAACTAATTTTTTTTTTTAAATCGTTGCACATTTAGCAAGTATGATTTATTTTTTAATTTTACCCAACACAATTTTGTGAAATTTTTACTATTTCTGGAATAGTGCACTCTATTTTTGTAGACCCCTGTGATTTTCATTTTGTCAGCTAAATCGACCTCTAATCTCTGCCACCCAATGAGAAGTACAGTACTGTGCCGAATCCTCGAGAGTTAAATCCAGCTCAGCTTTAAAATTGGTTTAACCACGATAGTAGGAATACCAATTTTCCCACACTGGCAAATTACAGAAATACAGAGAATTGTGTAGCTTCTAACTTAAAACTCTTGTTATCTACTAGAAAGCCCTCAGTAGCCCGTTCTAAAAGGACGACTTTCGGGAAAACACATTTAAAGTTTGACAACGTAACGAAAAACGACCGCGCATGACCTTGAAAAATGCTCTGTCACTGCCAAACGAGGCCGTCCATAATAAAATCGTTTTACCAGCGTATTGCTAACACTATTTAGATTAAATAAATGTAAAACAAAAAAAATCGATTTTTTGAAACTATTACATAGAAAGACCCCCTTAATGCTTTAAGGAGTTTCACTGTTTTTCAATGAAAATAGATTGTGAAATGAAGTATATGTTTTTTTAAAAAAAGGTAAACAATTTCCCTTTTTATTGGACTCACATAAGGGGATATACCAAATGGGAAGTTTCTACCGAGTATATATTAAAAAAATAAATTGAAATTTAATTGAGCTCGATAAAGGAGAAGTTCCAAACTGTATATTGGCTTTCATAGCGTGGCAAAATTGTTTTAAGTCTCTTGAGGTGAATTACACAACAAGTAGATACGAAGAATTACTTTTTAATATTAGACACCTAGCTACCGTAACCAATTTGCAGCTTGATTTCATGCCGCTTTTATATAGATACCCTTGACAAAATTAAAGCAATCACTCTTACGTTCCATTTGGCGAGCATCTACTGTACCTATAATGAGCATATACTACTTATTGGTGCACTTGTTGTTATTATTACGCTAGTTAGGTGCAGTGGCGGGCAATTGTTTGCAGAGCGTGTCAAATTGAAAGTCGGCTGAAATTCCAAGTGTGGGCGTCAAAGTCAGAGTGTAATAGTTGACCCAGACTTGAATAGCTGACAGACGTTGAAGGTTAAAAAATTTAAATACAGTCAATCATTGTCGTTATCGTCATCGTCAAACATCTGTGTGGTGGCTAATTGCAGCCTCGTCATTGTTTTGTGGGCAATTTTCCAATTTGTCAGCTTGGCTACGAGTCCAAGAAAAAAACTTATTCCAAATCTAATCAAATCATAGCCAGTGGAATGCGCGCAAGGCGTTGGCACTTGATCCATGACTGGACAGCCGACACATTATATACAAATTTACTTCAAGAGTTGGTTTTTGTAGCAGCTTTATTTATGTATTGTGGGTGGTTATCTGACTAGCAATTGGAGAATGGCAATCACTACTGCCACTGTTCCAATTCGCTCCACAAATGCTCTCAAACGTTTTGTAAGTTGAAGTTTTGGGTTTTTCTAACTCTATGCGCTAAGCATGGTAAATATTATTAGCTGGTCGAAAATCTTGCGACACTTAAGATTTGTTTAGATTTTATTATAAAGTAAAAATAATCAGTCTCGCTTTGGAAATCGAAAAAGAAATAAATATTTAATTTCCAAAACGAATTTTTTATGCCTTTTAAATCTGACTGCTTTGTTACAAGAGAAATCAAAACGACTTGGCCAAATATGTTCAAAAATGCGCGTAATTGTTTTTTAATATTTTTCGATATAAATAGATTTTTTAACGCATTTTTTAATTAAGACATTTATTGGTAATTATTTTTATTTCTTTTTGATTCAATCGAAAACGTGTTTTTGGCATAAAATAAATGATATTTCCCTTGTAATAGAAATAGGTAAAAAGTGGTTAATTTTAATAAATATTGTTTATAAAACTTATATTGTTGTATAATCTTATTTAAAAGTGAGAATACTAAATCATAAGTAATATTTTAAACATGAGTAGCCAGTGCTAACTATCTTTTATGTTTATTATAATATAAGTTTATAACTTGAGTTATCATTGTAAATAAATAAATTTGAATTAAACTTAAATGTAATCGATATAAAGTAATCGAAAAATGCAAAAATGGGACAATTACTCCTGCTTTTTACTGCATAATAGACAATATTCATTAAAAGTCGCTCAGCTCTTTTAAGCAAGGAAATTATGTGAATTCTTAAAAAAGAGTGAGGGAAATATGAGAATTTGTCGGAAAGTGTTATCGAAAACACAAAAATGTGAAGTTGGAAAAAAAACTATAGAAAGGCCAGAAAAATGTATGTAAAAAAAATTAAAGCTAAAATTTAGCTTCTTTTTATGATATTTCTAGATGAGACAGATTTCGATAAATATTTTTATAAACAACGTGAAATATACATATAACTTATTACTAAATAACAGACAATTACCAAAATAATTAAGATTTTCAATTTTTTCTAATTTTCATTAAAAGTCGCTCATCGCTATTGAGCAAGAAAAATTTGAGAATTCTTACAAAAGACTGAGAAAATATGAAAGCTTATCGGAATGAATTATCGACAGCAAAAATTTGAAGCTGCACAGCTGAATAATAGAAATAAATAAGAGATATCCGAAAAACTTATGAAAAAAAATTAAAAATGAAATTTAGCTTCTTTAAATGACATTTCTAGAGGGGACAGAATTCGATAAAAAAATTTGTAAACAACGTGAAATATATATGCAAAAAATTTTAATGGAGAAGTTTGATCAACACTGAGAGTCTTTGAAGTTTCGGATTGCGAAAGCAGGATGTCCTAGTCTTAATTCGTTTTCTATTTGATTTTTTTGAGCTCACATTTTTTTTTTCTAATATAAAAAGTTGGAAATATTTATTTTAAAGCTGTCAATTAATTTATATTACGCCGAAAATTCCAGATCAAAAGATTCCATTCCGAACTTCAGACTAAGTCATAATGAACGATCTTTTATTAAATTATCAGCTATAACCATTATATTCACTAATGGCTGATAAATAAAATATTAAATTTTAAAATTCTTTTCAGGAGTCATTGAAGAAAAAATGGTGGGCAAAAACTGTATTTGAGGTATTCATGATTGCTGATGAGTTTGGGAATGAATATCCTAATTGTTTTCTAGTTCGGTTATTCCGCATGATCTAGTTGAAATTTAGGAGTGTAATTACAAAAGTAAAGCAAAAATTATAAAAGTTAGAAACAAACAAAATCTAAAAAAAGTGTACAAAATTTTTGAATGCTTTTTATTAATAAAACTTATGATTCTCTTTTAGCTGAAAGAAAATTTTTATAGCCTAGTCAAATTAGGTAAAAAAGGGGTCAACTGCGGAATGAAAGATAATAAGCTGGAAATTGGTAAAAACCTTTGTTTTGTCGCCCTAAATATTGTCTCAAAAGTCACAAATGCTATTGTGTCCGCGTCTTAAGATATTGAAGGTCAAAGGTCACAAAAAACGATTTTTCGCGAATATCTCGGTTCCTATTGCTTAAATAATATTTTCTCTTATTATCAAAGTTGTAGAGTATAAAATTCTCTACAACTTTTGTCTACACTTTTTTTTATACGATCAACCGTTTTTGAGGTAGAGCGCGAAGAGTGCGCAGCGTACAGTCATATGAGCTAATGCAGGGTCAAGCGTGAGTTACGGTTATCAGTACGTTGTATAAAGTCAATTATTGACAAAAAAAATATAATTATTGAGCAATGCCCATTATTTCTGTACTTATTATTAATTATTCAACTATAGTATATTATTAATTCTGGATTATCTATTTTAGTTATATTTTAAGTTAAAACGACATTATGTATGTTATACCCCTAAGTGCGAGTGTGCGCGGTATATACTCGCACGTTTTATGGTCGTGTGCAGTGAGATATTGTGTTTAGTATAGTTTAGATTATTCGTTAGTTTGAAATTGTATTTTCACAACGACGGACGTACGGTTTTAAGAGCTATGGCTGATTTCTGTTTTATGTATATGTGATAAGTCACTTTCAGAAGGTGTTTCTGTGAATGTCGTACGTGGTTTACAAACTTTAAGAGCTGCAAGTATTGAAAGGAATGATGGACATATAAACTATTTAAATACTTTAAGTTCTAAGTTTTAAAAAAACTGTTACTAGAGCATTGGAGAAAATTACCAATTTGGATAAACTGGTGGAAGTATTTCAACAAGAAAACTGCCCCGTACAAACTTTATTTGAAAATGGAGTGCGCATCTTTTTGGCATTATATAATGCTCCAAAATCTGAGGACAACCTTGATTATTTCCGCTACACGCAATTCATCAAATTAACAAAACTAAATAAACCTGTACAATTGTCAACACTTCCACCAACAAGTGTAGCAGCCCGTCAACATATCAATCGTGTCTACTACCAGATTCAAACGTGGCTAGGGAAGAACTTAGAACCTCAAGAATGGGGCTGGAAGCTTGAAAATGAAATCCTGGAGCCCATAACAACGTTATTACCTCCAGCACCAGCCGAACTACTAAACACAATATTTTGCAATTGCAAAAATGGTTGTGGTTCCCGCTGTGGATGCAGAAAATCAGGGCTACTATGTTCTTTAGCTTGTGGCCAGTGCAATGGACAAGCTTGCCTCAACGCTCCACTATATCCAAGTAATCCCGATGAAGAAAGCACATACGATCCTGAAATTCTAGAAGGTTTGGAAATGAATATGACCGATAATGAGGATGATGACAATGAATTGAATATTTTAGAGCGACAACAAGAAGAAGACGACGAAGAAGAAGATAACTAGCTTCCATTCGCAATTTAATTCGATTCACAAATTATTTTAATATTTAAACTCACATTTTAATAAATGTATAACATGCCATATTTAGTGATAAATAAAGGTATATCTAAAATATATTTCCTTACTGTCTTTTTATTTTAAAATATAATTAAAATAGATAATCCAGAATTAATAATATACTATAGTTGAATAATTAATAATAAGTACAGAAATAATGGGCATTGCTCAATAATTATATTTTTTTGTCAATAATTGACTTTATACAACGTACTGATAACCGTAACTCACGCTTGACCCTGCATTAGCTCATATGACTGTACGCTGCGCACTCTTCGCGCTCTACCTCAAAAACGGTTGATCGTATAAAAAAAAGTGTAGACAAAAGTTGTAGAGAATTTTATACTCTACAACTTTGAAAATAAGAGAAAATATCATTTAAGCAATAGGAACCGAGATATTCGCGAAAAATCGTTTTTTGTGACCTTTGACCTTCAATATCTTAAGACGCGGACACAATAGCATTTGTGACTTTTGAGACAATATTTAGGGCGACAAAACAAAGGTTTTTACCAATTTCCAGCTTATTATCTTTCATTCCGCAGTGAAACCCTAATTTGACTGGGCTATTACTAATATTTCAAAAGTGTATTTAATATTTCTTATAGAGCGTAAGTTTTGGTATTTAGTAATTATAGAAATTTGCATAAATGGAGCATTCCTTTGAATATGTATTCCCAGGAAATGGCTTGTTTTGGCTAATAGGCTAAAAGTTATTGCTAAATAAGAGTCAATATTTCGTTTTTTATTAAACTTGTTATCGAATTTGCTATATAAAAATCTAATGCACAAAAATTGTTTTGGGTAGTTTATATTAAAAGCGTTGATACCCTATTGCCCATATCATGTAAAGCTTTTAACCTTTTATATAGTATCTTTTTTTTTACAAAGTTGATCGATTGGATAGCCTTCATAGTATATGGGCAAACAGAGAATAAATATCTTTATGTAAAAAGTGGCTCAATCGATACCTAGTCAATGCTGATCATTTTGGTATTAACAATTTTTGATCTTTCAAGCCCCCTTTTATAAAAACGACTTTTTTAACGTTTTTTGTGGATTGTTTTACTCATTACCTATACGTATAAAGAATATACTAAAGTGCGATGTATGTATCAGACAGAAGGATCAGAGCCGAAGTCTTTGACACGTGAATGCTCATTATAACCTCGGGTTGCGATTGAGCCATGTCCGCCTGTCTGTACGAACGATCTCGGAGACTAAAAGAGCTAAAGACACAAAACTTTACCAGCCCACAATCGATTTACATTGGTTTCTCCCACATCCTTCAACATGTAAACTTTCCATTTACTTTAAAATAATTCTTTGGTGCAATTTTCCACTTTTACTAAAATCGGTAAAATGTACGAGGTGTGTTCAAAAAGTAAGGTGACTTAAGCAATTTCGCGGGCAACGTATTTTCGACTATCGATTTTTATGTTTTGTTGTGTAGGTACACTCTTCCCGAACATCTATACCAAATTTCAAGTGAATGGCATTTTTTGTTTGGCTGTGAGAGGCGTAAAGCTTATAAGTGTTTTGCGTGCTCGGCGATTTTTTGCTATCGAAAAATGTGGATCAACGGATTTGCATCAAATTTTGTGTAAAAAATAAAATGAGGTGCTCCGTAACACTTGAAAAGTTGACAGTAGCATACGGTGAAACTGTTCTTAGTAAAAAAAATGTTTACACGTGGTACAAACTCTTCCAAGATGGCCGGGAAGATGCCAATGACGAGCCTCGCTCTGGACGACCAAGCATGTCAATCAACTGATGAAAACGTTCAAGCAGTGAAGAAAATTGTTTTGGAAAATCGTCGAATCACTATCAGAGAAGTTGCTGAGGATGTCGGTATATCGCTTGGCTCGTGCTATGAAATTTTTTCTAACGTTTTGGGCATGAGACGTGTGTCAGCGAAGTTTGTTCCGAAATTGCTAAATTTTGACCAAAAGAACCGTCGCATGAGCATCGCTCAAGAGCTGTTGAATGACGTCAACGTCGACCATGAGCATCGTTCAAGAGCTGTTGAATGACGTCAACGTCGACCCACATTTACTCAAAAGGGTCATAACTGGTGACGAATCATGGGTATATGGTTATGATATCGAAACCAAAGCCCAATCATCAAAATGGAAGCGGAAAATGCAATTGGAAAGTTCTTAAAAGGAATATATAGGAAACATTTTTTGGGAAGTACAATATATAGGCTATTAGGGTATTAGACCTTCGAGGACCGCCTCGACTATATCCTATTTTTTATTTTTCTAAGAAGTGGTAATCTATCGACTTTTAGCCTTAGAAGTTTCGTTAATTATACGAAGTTATGCCAAACATTACATAAAGTGCATGTGCACTTCAACGCCTAGAAACTTTGCTCCCACTATATACAAATTTTTTTTTGGTTTTCACATATAACTTGGCCATTAATTTGCCCGCAGTCTTGAGCAATTGTTGCGCTTTTCTACGCTGTGGGTTTTGTCCGAGTTGGTCTGGTTTGTGGAAATAGTAACGTCTAACCGCGGGCAGTCGTCATCGCCATCGTCATCAGGAAGTTGAAACTAATGCCCGCTGCGTAACTTATTTTTCATTTTTTATTTTCGCCTTTAATTTAAATTTAAATATCGTTGTTGCAGAACTTTAGCCGGAGCAAAAATTAATTACACAATGGAGTTAACTAGTGCAGCAGGGAGCATGGAGCATGGGAGCATGGAGCACGGTATGGTCGCCAATCGTGCATAAATTGTCAAATTGTAAAAAAAATTATCTCGAACTTAATGTCGTGTGTTTATTCGATCGTTTATTGGTTCGTTCGTTTGTTCGCTCAGTTGGTTCAGTTTGGAGCTTTTCATTGTGAAATGTCTTTCCATTCATTTGTAAGTAAGTCCTCTTGGTTTTGCATATTAGCCTAGTGGCAAGTTTTTTGTGACACAAAGCCTTAAAAAAAAGTTGCTCCATTTTTTTTTGCCCCCGTCGATATGCAGAAATTATGTACATATATACATACATATGTATATAGTCTTGTATGTTTATATACATTTTGCATGCGAGTAAAAGCAAATGCATTCGGATTAGTAGCGCATATCATTGAGAGTGTCTTGGAGTGTTTTGTGGGTTTCGGGGTCTATTGGGCAGCTCTTTGGATTTTATAGACAGGCTTAGTGCCATATGTGGTGTGTCTTTGAGTTGTTATTCCAGCACCTGTTGAGTACGGCGGCATATTTTGTCTATCATTTAAAATTGTTCATATTTCTTTGTATTGCTGCTATTGTTGTCTATAAGGTGGAGTAGTTTAGTTTTATATCCAGACTACTGTCAGGAAATACTCAAGCATGCTATTCATAAAAAGTTTGTACGCTTTTATTTAGCTAACATATAAAAAATATATTTACCGTTACTTAGTCATTAAACCCCTCAACTAATCGAGAATAACTTTTATTGTAAGTGGCTTAATAGTTTATTTTTATAGACTCATGATCATTAAGATAAAAATATATCTTGCCGATAGTTACGGCTATCTCAGCTAAGCAGTTCATTTTAAGAGAGTTAGGATTGTAATAAGTACATCGAAATGCTTGTTACACTTTTGTATGAAACTTTATTCAAAAAATAATACTAGGTACTGCATTAGAAACATTTCACGATTTTTTTCCTACATTTTTTAATTTATTTATTAGGGATCTCTAACTCTCTTGGAAGCGCTCTTGATTTATTTACGAAACCAAATCGCTCTTCCATTTTAAATTTTGATTCGTTAGGTTAGTTTGAATAGGCTGTCAAATCTGTAAAGCCTAATTGAGGAAAGGATTATAACAAGTGGAAAGGGGTTAAGGAGGATTGGGTATTTCTAGCCACCTCTCTTATTGCAAAATCATTTTGAGAATTCGACAAAAGTAGCTAGATCTGCTATAAGCACATTTACCAGATCTGTAACTAAGATCACCCAAAGATCATGTGGTCCATTGTGATGCCTAATTGATGAAAGGATTATAACAAGGCGAATGGGGTAGAGGAGAACGGGGTATTTCTAGCCACCGAAGTCTCTCTTATTCTTAAATATGCTTCTGAAACCATTTTGAGGATTCGACAAAAGTTGACAGATTCTCTATAGACACATTTGCCAGACAGTCCAGGATAATGGGTAAATTATAAGAAGAGGAAAGAGATACAGGAGGATTGGGTATTTCTACCCACCTCTCTTTTTGCAGAACCATTTTGAGAATTCGACAACAGTGGCCTGATTCACCATAGACACATTTACCAGGTCTGTTACTGAGATAATTGAAAAAAGGTTTGGAGCAAGGGGAAAGGGGTAAAGAAGAATTGGGTATTTCTAGCCACCTAAGACTCTTTTATTTTGAAACCATTTTGAGGATTTGATAAAAGCAGCCAGATCCGCTATAGAAACATTTGCCATGCTGCCCAGGATTTTAAAGAATGGTCTACCCAGAAACTGGATGCAGAGTCACATAGCAGGATTTAAAGAATTGCCATGTTAAATTTAACCACATTTTTTAAGTTTTAAATATGCTGTGGACCGCAGAAAATAATACTTTTTAAAGAAGACTAATTTTTAAAAGATTTTTCCAAAATTTTTAAACATTTTAAGGGTTGCTGTCCGGTTCCACTAAGGAATATGCAATCTTTTTGTGATCCCCCAGGGTTCAACCGGTGTAACGTAACCTTACCTAAGGACTATTAATTACATCAAAGTTTATGTGAGGACTAGTAAAAAGAAATTTTGCGATTTTTAAAATTCAAAATGGCGGACCATGTTAAAAATTTAGATTTGAGCGGAAAGAAAATTTGTTTACATATATGTGGCTCTAGAGTTGCTGATTATCCCACTATTATAATATTTTCAAAATTGCAAATGGCGGACCTACCTTTTTTAAATTTTGGAAATAATATAACAATAATCAGCAACTTCAAAAATTTGAGAATTACGCCAAATTTCTGCACGAGGTTTTGCGGAAAAACTCTACAAGTGTAGTTATAACAATATAATGGTTAAATCAACAAGAAGGAATCGGAAACCAAATCCAAAATATGTATGATAATCTTGTTTTTTGGAAGAGTAACTAAAGCTTCAGTTCTTATTATTTAATTATTTAATCAACAAGAAGGAATCGGGAACCAAATTCAGAATATGTATGATAATCTTTTTTTTCGGAAGAGTAACTACAAAATCAGTTGAGTTACTTAAACAAATGGATAAAGCAAAATTTTTAATGCAAAACAATTATAATAATATTTGAATCTTTTAGCGTCAAAAATGCATAGGTAAATTTATTCCTTAAGAATCTTCGTAAAGCAAAGAAGGTTTTTCAGAAAATAATTGTATAAATAAAATAAGAGCAAGTTTGGTTCATTATTTCATTCGAAGCGGTTCGGGCTTAAGCCTGTTTAGAATGTACAATACCTCAGCGATATTTTGCTTAGAAGTTTATTTAGGAATATTGGAAGATTTACCTAGCCTGCAGCCTAGTTATTGTCAGATATTCAGATTCGGTTCATTATTTGGTTCGACCAGCTAGAATCGTTTCGGCTTTAAATCGTATTGCCTAGTTATTGTCAGATGTTCAGATTCGGTTCATTATTTGGTTCGACCAGCTCGAATCGTTTCGTCTTTAAATGGGGTTGTCCAGTCTTGTTTTAATTAAACTATATCTTACAGATTTATATCACTTAATGATTATTTTGGGTACATTTGAGGAACTCAAAGCCATGTTATTGTTTAATAGGTGATCAGTTCAATAAAGTCTTACGTCATTTGAGGCTTCTCTTTAATGCCGAAGTACAGTTTTTTATGGGGATTTTGTAATTCCACTTCCTTTAAATAATCCTGATTCTTTCTTGTCAATAATCGTGAGTCAGTTCGGATCATAGGCATTTGCATTGTAAGTATCTTGTAAATTTTTTAGTGCTCCACATCTTATTAAATTGTGCTGGTTCTTTATTTGAGGTTAGTTCCAACCAATAAAGTATTTGTACTCTATCTTCCAAATAGGACTTTAAAAAAAGATGGAACACCATAAAGCTTACTAACATAAGGAACTACTTCTATAGATATGTATAAGATGCAGTACAAACTCTTTCTTTACGATATTTGCGTTATCGTAAAAAGTTTCGTGATAAAGTATTTTTAAATATATCAGGCTTTTTTAAAGTTCCACATTTTTCAATTTGCCTAGTTGCTTTAAGAAAAGCCGCAGTAAATGCATATTTTTAAACAAGTTCCGATTCTTTTGAATAAGTGTTTTGCTGTATCTTGTAAATATTAAAGTACTAAGTGCTGTACATTTGTATTCTGTTCCACATCCTTAAATAGTTCAGTCGCTTTTTCAAGTCCGGTGTCAGCTTTGAGTAAAAAATTTTCGCCAACAATGTATACCGTACTAAGTAAACTTCTACGGAAGTTCTTCATTTTGTAGTAGCCTTAGCTCTTTTTATTAGCCTGCCTCTAACCAATAATAGTAAGCTCTTCAACTTATAAAACTAAACTACTAGCTATTGAACTGGTTCTTTTAAAAAATCCGTTCTTGCTTTCATTTATAGTCAATCATTTTACGACTGTTAAGGTTTTGACGATAATGTGATTGGCGGTAGTCACTTCATCGGATTACCAATCACGTAACTTTTCCGATAAAGCGAATATCGTAAAGAAAGTGTTTTTACTGTATCTTATAAATATCTACAGAGGAATATCCTTATGATAGTACACTTTTTGGTGCTCCATATTTTTTTAAAATCCTAGTTTTTTCCATTGCTTTGGAGTCAGTTCTGTCTGTGTCGTATACGTGATTTATCATTCTTTACTTGTCCATCTTCAAATTATTTGCAGTGTTTTTGTCATGACCCATTTTATGATCGAAACTTTTTGCAATAAAGAGTATGACGTATTCGTTTAGGCAGATCATTTTTTGCTGTCTTGGATTTTTTTTGCCATTCCAATGGGTGCGATTTTTTTTTTATTTGTTTTTTTGTGCCGCTGCACTTCAAAGTGTGCGAGGTGCTGTTAATTAAACGCTATTTTAATGTGCGCTTAAAATAATTGCTATAAAAAAACCAATAGTAAATAAAAAATACAAAAACGAAAAAATAATAATTATATGCCACATAGCAACTAAAGTGGTGCATGGTAAATAAAAAAAAATCAATTCCAATTCGACTGTTTTTGTGCGTAACTAAAAAAAACACAAAATATATAAAACTTAAAAAAAATCATAAGATTGTATATTTTTGTATAAAATAAATTTTATTTATAATTTAATTTGTGTTTTGTTTATAAAATAATAGAAAATTTTGTATAAAAAATAAAAAATTTAAACATAAAAATAAATCAATAAAAGGCAAATTAAAACATAAAATAAAATAAAAAATTAAAAGGCATAAAAAATAAAAAAAGATTTTGTAACTGCAATTAGTTAACAAATAACTAGCATTTTTTGTTGTTGTTGTTTGTGTTAATTAGACTAAAAAGTACTTAACAAAAAATAATTTATTTAGTTATTGTTTTTTTTTTCTATTTTTTTGT
Source organism: Chymomyza amoena (assembly GCA_037043745.1). Lineage (NCBI taxonomy): Eukaryota > Metazoa > Arthropoda > Insecta > Diptera > Drosophilidae > Chymomyza > Chymomyza amoena. The sequence goes on along the minus strand of JBAMAX010004670.1, from coordinate 55,142 downwards.
TTAGCTTTTTTTGTTGTTGTTTTGTGATTGTTGTTAAAAGCTTGGCCTTTGCGTATGCGTGAGTGTGTGCGTGTGTGTGTGAACGTATACATGAGAGTGTGTGTGTGCTGCAGCAGGGAAGGGGTAGTTTGTGGGATAAGGAGGGGTTGGCAGTGCAGTGGGTGGTTTTTATTGTTGTTGTTGGTGTAACTTGCTTGGCTGCTTTGTGCTTTTGAATTTTTGTAATTAAACATGAGGCGCATTTCCGTTTCCGGTGCTTGTGTGTGTGTGTTTGTGTGTTTCATTAATTGCTTACAAATGACTTTGGCTTTTTATTGAGACGTGTGTGTGTTTGTGTGTGTGTGTTGGTGTGTATGCAGTTAACCAAAGATTGTGCCTGTGAATTATAATAGATTGTAAATTAACAAAAAAAAATCATTTTGTAAAAAAGTTATCAAAAATATTAAAAGCTGGCTGACAATAAACACTACTACAATTGCACTAATAAAGCTTTTGGTCTGGTTTTTGTTTTTTTTTTTAGAATTCTGTGCGCGTTACTTTAGTCTAAAACTAGGAATTATAGCTTTTTGTTCACTGTCTATAGGTATTACTTTGCTGTGGGGGCACAAAGCCATAGCCAGAGGCGCCCACAATGACACCGCTGGACTCATCCACTGCATCTGGTGGCGATGGTGGGAACACAACTGGACCTGCAAAGAACAAAAATAAAAAACGCAAATGCAAACATTTAGTTAACTATAATATTAGAAAGCTCTGCAAGCTACCTCTGTTCTGGCGTGGATCACGTGCACGCGCCGCTGAGGCTGGTCCCAAAGCCAAAGGATCGTAGCCAAAACGCGCACGGCTGGGGAATTGTCCTAGAAAGTATTGTTGACCCGCGGCAAAAGCCAGGCACAGGCACAGAGCAGCAATGGTGACTAACTGCAAGTAAACAAAGGAGAAATAAAAGGTGTTAAGAACCAAGTTTTGAAGTGAGCAGTCAAGTAAAGCGGTCAAAACAATTAAACTATGAAATGTGTGCCAATGCCAAGTCAAGTTGGGCTTAATAAGCAATTAGCCTTATGCATGCCATGCCATAGAATGCTATATGGACTGTGCAAAAAACACCGAGAGAAACAGCTGGTTGGTAACAAGTAGCAATTTACTAGAATGTTATATAATATGTAATATTAAAGTATTACATAAGCTGGTTTTAGGGCAGTTGTTCGTGAACTTGACCTTTTGCTGCTGTTTTGTCTCATTAGCTTCCTTAAAGTTTTGTATTCAGCAACACATTTAAGATATTTTCAATGCAATCTTAAAAATATAATTATGAATAAATTTTTTATAAGTTACAACTTTTTATAATACAATGCTACCTATAAACGATTATTACCTACTTTATGCTGTATCCTATCTATTGTTTCTTAGAAAATGTTCTTTAAATTAAAAATTGTCTTCCTTGTTTGAATTTACGTTTTGATTTGAGCTTATCGTAGCGATATTATCGGTAAAAGTATAAAGCTATCGATTATTAACTTTAGGTCATGAATGTTCTTAAAATCAAAACAAATCTTATAAATTATATTATTTCAAAGTCTATATTAGATCTTTTTTCTTGGTGCCTGGAAAATTATCTTCATATTAAGCATTTACTCTCTTGCTCGAAATCGTTCGTATCAACGATATCAATTATGGATTAAGACTAATGTTTAAGGCCATTGTTTCCTAAAAACTCAACAGAGTATTTCTAATTAGGGCATGAATGTTCTTAGAATCAAAACAAATCTTATAAATATTTCAAATTCTATAATAGATCTTTTTTCTTATTGCTTGGAAAATTATCTTCATATTTAGCATTTACTCTCTTGCTTGAAATCGTTCGTATCAATGATATAATAGACTACCGATTGGTTGTTAACTTAAGGCCATTGTGTCCTAAAAACTCAACAGAGTAATTCTAATAGTGTTTCTTCGATGTATAGATATATGCATTAGAGCTGGGCATCGATTCGATTTAAAATCGATTCTTTTTTTTTGGCTAAATCGATTCTTGTTCATTGAGCATCGATCTTTTATGTACATCATGGCTGATCAATTTGTATGAGGCATAATAACGGTTTCTGGCTCTCAGCGATTTTGATTCTTTGATTGATTTTAAACTGTGGGTCCAAAAAGAATTTCGAGGTATTTTTCAAAGTATTAAAAAATCGACTTAGGCCTCTCTCTCTTTTCCTCTATCCAAATGTATATTTATTTGCGGGTTTTTGGGGTTGAATCCCATCTATTTGTAATTTTGAACGCCGCTAGGGGGCGTTTTTGACAAAAAAAATCTCAAAAAAATGTAATAAATGGTGACTTAATTTGAATGTTTTCTATTATTAACTTATGAATTTTGAATCAAAGGAATTATTATTTAAAGTATCGAATTTTTGTTTTCGTTATTTTGAATTATAGAAATAAATTTAAGTGAATTTTGTATAAATGTTCTTCTTTGTATATAGATTTCCCTCCTTTGATTTTCTTCGGTTTTAACTCGTTAGCGCCTACCGTTAGTGCGATTAATCGATTAAATCGATGTTTTTGTGCGAATCGGTCAAAAATATTGATTCTCAAAAATAGAATATCGTGCCCACCAATAATATGCATATAATAGATTGAATGGACAATAATCTTTCCTTTTAAGAAAGCATATTTCGATATTTATCGCATCAATAATATCGAATGAATGTATGTTTAGTAAAAGGGTCTCCATTATAGAATATTCATAAACCTCCTAAAAAAAATTGGCAGTAGTAACATTGACAGTTGGTTGAGAACGCAGACAGCGTTTCCAGACTGTATAAATAAATCACATAAAGTGAAAAAAAATAAAAATTTGCTTCTCAGCTGGTTGACTCAAAATCAAGCCAATAATACCTGGATTGGGAATTAGTTTCCTATTTTTTTTTTAATATGCCAATACCTTCAGTCTCTTCAACTAGTCTCCAGATTTACGAAATATATTCTTAAGATATTTTTGCTTTGTTTTATACTTGGTTTCAATATCTCTCAAGCTTCAAGAGGTATCTACTTAAAGTTTATGTTTTTGAGAAATATCATAAGAATCAGCACCCGATAAAGGCGTTTATTTTTTTAAATTTCTAATATGTACTCTGCAGACATATGTATAGAACCAGCCCGTGAACATTTTAAGACCCTGAACACTGTTGGGGGCACGGTTCAAAGGGTCCAAGTCTAGCATTCCTAAAAAATATTTTTAAGACGGCCTTTTATAGAACTTTTTATAAGTTGATTCTGCGAAAGTGTCTTCCTAAAATACGATATCTGACATTTGTGTTTAACATTGAAAGAAATGGATCAGATCCAGGCCCGACGAGAGGGGTATCGGGGACTTTTTCCCCGGGGCCCGGAGTTCTCGGAGGGGTCCGGACTTGAGAGTCAGTCTGCATTGGAGTTTTATGAAATGCATTATTATGATTTTATCAAATCATCAATTCTTCCGAGATTTCCCCTGGGGCCCGGATATTCTCTCAACGGTCCTGATCAGATCTGCAATGAAATCATTAGAACCAACTCTAGAACAGTTTACGATTCTTCCTATTGACTGTCTTAAGCTTTATTTTTGGAAGTTATTCTGACGAAGTTTTAATTGTTAAGAGAAGATATCTGACTAAACATGAAGAACATGAATCCTAAAACACAGCTGCCTAATAATTTACAGCTGATAAGGAATGCCTTGCAATTTTTCTTTTAAGCTTTTCTAACGAAATCTTCTTATAGAGGCTTCACTTTAAATATGGAAATTATAATTATCATTTAAATCATCATCTTCCCCGAATAACTCTTTACTTTCGAACTTAAAAAGCATTGCGAAGATCAGTAGCTTTCTATAGTAAGCTCTGGAAACCAATCTTTATTTCAGATCATGGGACAACTTCTGCTGATCTTCCATTTTCTTCTATCAAAGACATAATTTCAATTTTTTTCAGTGCATAACAATTGAACAATTAACAACAAAGACCCACAAGCAATTACAAGAACAAACTATGGTCAAGTACACTTTGCCTTGGTATGAGCCAATATTCTTGAGTGACTTATAACGCCTGTCTGCCTTTATTTTGACCATTATTCATATGCGGCTCGCATGTAATTAGCCATGATCGTTATGCACCAGTCGGTCGATTGGTTTACGTGTCTTAAGCCACGATTGCATACAAACAACTAAAAACCAATACAAATTTATGACAATTGCCAATGCAGCAACAAAAACAAAAACAACATATAGCAGCAACTCCTTTTGTTATGGAGCAATTTCTCGACTGGGAGACCCAAATCAATAGCAGCGATAAGCAATGCAACTGTCAGAGGCGGATGCAAAAACAAATTTCGGAAGGGATGCAAAATGGAACGAGTAAGCAGCTCATATTGGAGCAGGAGTAGATGGCTTCCAATAAACTTGATGTGCAGTAGAATTCCCGACGGGCATTTCTTTTTTGGGCCCTGTTCTCCCACTGCATCCGCTCCTGTTAGCTGCAACAAAATCTCGTTATAGACTTTGCACGTTAGCTCCATTTAAAGCTGTTAACGTTGTACGTTATAAGCGGCGGCGTGCATCAATAGCTAATGCGGCCAAGACAAGGCAATTGGGCCAATCTGGGAAAACTTGGCCAAAAGCCAGGCATGCTGTGCAAATTGACTTGGCTGCTAAGTTATAAATTCTCTGGCTGTCCGCTAACGTGTGCTTTAATTTATTTATTTTTATCTTACAGTATTTTATTTTATTATTGAAAAATCAATGCAAACGTGTATTTAATTTGGCCATTGATTGGACTTGCCTGCCTTAATAACTTAGTCTAAGCCCTCAGCTGACATTAAATGCAGGCCCTGCTGTCGTCTATAACAGATGCATGCGAATACTTTAATGGAACAGCTGAGGATTTGCATATTAAAACGACGGACTTAGAGTCGCTGGCAGTGGCAAGAGCTTTGGGCTCTAACCAAAGTTGCGCTGATTAATAACTGGCTCTATCGACAGGTTTTGCAAGCCCTCTGCAATTTGTTGTATTTGTTTTTGTTAGTATATAAGTTAGTTGTAAGCTTCGTTAAATGTTTAATGGTCCGCGCATGGCTTTTAAATTGCACTACAGGGCGTATGCGCAATATTTGTGCAATTGATTTTAATTTCTTACTTAGGCGCTTGATCTCTGTACAAATTGTCTAAGACATGTGCCATATATAACAGGTACAACAATAATAAATAGGAAAAACTGCAACAACAACAACAACAAGAAAAAGAGCTTAACTGAAAGTAATAATAATAGCCAGCGGCTGTAAAAATCAAAGCAACAACAACGCTAATTGGTATTAAATTTATAAAAAAAAGCATATAAATATATGCATAAAAATAGCGACTTAAGACTAAATAATCAAAATATGCAAACAAGCCGAGCAGTTGGCAACTTTAGACTTGCCAACTTGTGAAAAAGCTTTAATTAATTCGCGTATTCTGTTGTTTGTTGTTGGTTTTTATAAAGTCTAAGACTATTACCACATTGTATGGTCGAGAGCGTACAGAGGCGTAATACGATGAGATTAAGAACCAGTCAGTTGGGCAGATAATAACTGGTGTGCTTCATGTAGTTGGCAACATGTGGCAGGTGTGCAGGGAGTTGTAAGGAATAGGGAAGAAAGTGGGTAACTGAGACAGATGGAACAAATGGGAGAGGTGAGGGCTTTAACAACAGAGAGTAACAAAATTTTGAGAAAAAAATGTGTAAGACTTTTTTTATTGAAGGTTCTGTCAAAAGCTTTTTCAAGAGAATTTATTTTAAATAACTACAAACAAGTTTTGGGATATTTTAATTTCACTCTAAAAGTGCTTTATAGATGTATTCATAGGAATTATCAAAAAAGAAATTTGGAACAAGTCATTTGGAAATTCCAGATCCAAAGCTTTTCAAATGAGAATTTATTTCAATACCTACAAACAAATTTTGGGACATTCAAGTTGCACTTACAGATTGATATCTAAAATAACTTTTTAGAGCTATTCATGGGAATAAACGAAAAAGAAATTTTAAACAAATCATTTGGAAATTTCAGTTTCTAAGTAAATTAACCTCATTTCAATATTTTCATTCATTTTCATTTTCCATTTCTTAATTCTTATTCTTATTTCTTTTCTATTAGCATGAAATTTTAAGATACTGAAAATTGTTATAGCAAAACCACAATGGCTCAAAATAATCAAAAATATTTAATAAAAATAATTTTTTGAAATAACCTAAATTAAGAAGGAATTCTTAAAAAATATATATTTTATAAAACAATTTTAAATTGGTCTTGGAAAAATTTTTAGGAAATGTATTTATTTTTGGTATGTCTGTAATAAATTGACTATCAAATTTAGAATTAAATTTGCAAATTATTGGTAGCAGAAGATATGCTTCAGGTCTTATAAAAAACTTTTATTCAGAATAGGATAATTGGCAGTGTTATAAGCATATTAAAAATTTACAAAAATATCTCAATACTTTGGAATGTCCGCAACAAGAGGAATCTATAAGAGTTGTACGGGGATATGCCTGTAATACTTTCTTTCTAAAAAAAATACTGGACTTTTCAAAATCATTTACAGTGTGACCGTATTATAACATAAGTTCTACAGTGCTTTATATTAAAATTCTGATACTTGGACAGTAAGACACTTCGGATTGCGTTAAGTGGGAAATAAAAGTTGTAAATTATTATTAGAAGAAATTCCTACAACAGTGACTTCATTCGCGAATGTCCTTCTTCTTATTGACCCCATACGTAACTTCACTCAATACTATACAAAGCAAGCCAAAACTTAATGGCCTATTAGTGACGTTATAATTAAAGTTCATCAGTTGCTAACTTTTATGATAAAATTTGTTAATTTTTGAGAAAAAATTTGTGTGGAAAAATTCGTATACATATGATACATTAAATTGATGAAAAGTTATAGGATTAAATAGCACTCAAAAAAAAGAAAAATTTCGCAAAGTAAATCCTATAAAAGTTTGCTAAAAACTATTTGCAGATCAAGTAATCAGCAAAGTTTAAGCTTAAAAGCAGATAAACAGAAGTAAAGTCAGGGCCGGATTTATTGTGCCGCGTCCCAAGGTACGCTTGTAATTTGGATTAGTTTTACGGGTTCAAACTTTGTAGCTTCTACCAGCAACTCAAATCGTCATAAAGAAAAGTAAATAAAGATAATCTTAGGGACAGAGTAGCTTAAGGATTGGGAGTTAAGTAGGATCAAAGTACTTCTGTTGGGAATCTCCGTTCAAGTTTTGTCACAGTTTTGGGTGATGCCAATTTGGTCGATTAGTTCGTTAAAGTCTGGAGTGTACCCACCTAATTGACAGATAAAGCTTTCATTCCTATCAGGCTGAACGATATATACTGACGCTTAGAAGACGGATAAAGGAACAGAAGCGAGGGTCTTCTGAGAGGAGCTCGCGACACGGTTACCATTCCGTCTTCCAAATTGGTATCAGGCATAAACACGGTCTGGCAAGCGTCCCAATTAATACAAACTTTGGACATCAGTTCAAAGAACTATTCTTATCGACAGCCAAGCTTCCATCAAGGCTCTGCAATCTATGAACTGCTCCCAGATACCTTAATTAAGTAGCTCACGAACTATTTATCAAAAGTGCTTTGGAATGAAAAAAACCGAAAGCTCAAGATGTCAGCACACAATCGCTACCGCTGGACTACTTGCTTGCGATAACTCAATGCTAAAGTAGACTTTTCTGGGACAAGACATTTCTCAAAGACTAACATAAAAATATAATTTTTCAATGATATTAATTAAGTAAATACAAAAATATATCTATCAATAATGAGTTTTTGGTTTTAATATAGTTTTATTTGAAGATACAATTGCTACCGCTGCAGTATCTTTCGACGTTACTACGGCGTCAAAGGACTCAAAATAGCTGAGAGAGCACGATTTTAAAGCGCAGAAAGTACCTTGAGCAAAGAGAAACAGCACAAAAAAGGAGCTGCCTAGTCGCTGAATGCCAGACTTTACTGTAAGACTTCACTATATATTTAAAGCTTTGTACTTGCAACATTGCGATTAATTGCCCCTTCTCAAGTGCCCACGCCACTGTCAGTTGTGGAGCAACGCCATTTAATCTGCTCTCTGGCATGTTACACATGTAAAGCCTTCGGAAAATAAAAGGAAAAACAAAAATGCCAGCTGTCAGCTGTGTTAACTGCCTTTCCACACTTGAGGTTTTTCCATCAAGAATTTTTCGCATTTTTTTGGTTGCCGCTACTAAACTAATACCGTATTATGGCTAAACATTTTTTGTGCAAACTAATTAAATAAATTATGTTTTGGAGCTTGAATAATTTGTGCCTTGGGGGGGGCGGGAGCTACCAAAATTGGATTGGCCTGACGGCATGCAACGCGTTAATTTGCGCTAATTTGTTTGGCTTAGTGTCGCCGTTTAGAAGGAACATTGCCACGATCGCTGGCTACATCAAATGTGGTAAACAAAGTAGGCGAGTATATATATAGTGTATATATATACATATCGGATCGTAGCTTGTTGCCACAATAACAAATTAGTTTAACAAATGACCTTAGATATGATTTCGTAATTGGGTGGCGCTGGCTCTCTTGGCAGGCTTTTGATGCTTGCTTGGTAGCAGACATGAATGCAGACACAAATAAACACGCAGACATTTAACGACAACAAACTACAACTACAACAACAACTATAAGACCAAAAGTATCTGTTAGATACGGCCAAGGCAGTTGGCCAACGGCAGCTCATGCGAAATACACCCACCCACTATATGATTAAGTGGGACCCGAGTGTACAGTGGAGTGTGTGTCATGTGAGCGTGCCAGTGCATATAAAGCGAAATAAAATTACAACAACTACAACAACAATGGGTAGTAACCCAGCTAGCGAAGCCAAGTAGTTGTTAAGCTTGGACAGAAACTATGATTTTTTTCTTTTTTATTTTGCTACAATATATTTTAAAGCCATTTTTTTTTTAATTTTATGGGTTTTTATTTTGTGAGCTGATAAAGGCATTTTAGGTTCATCGGAAAGCTTGCAACACTTTGCAGAAGCTGCATACTCAAGAAAGTATCGGAGCTTAAAAAAAAAATCCTTAAGTTTAAAGGACAATTAAGCTTTTGTCAGTTTTTGTCTAAGAATGCTTTTTAAAGCGATCAGAAAAAATATAATGACAATTGTTATGGTTTGGTACTGATCTAAAGGATAGCAGAAGAAGAGAGAAGAAGCGAATGGGAAAGACTGTCTTCCATAATTCGATTTAGATACCCTAAGTTTCACACGCGATTTTGTTTTTTAATTGCCATTAAAAAATCGGTTATTATGTATAGCTCTATAACGCTCTGAAACCGGTTTGCCTTGAAGAAGGCCACACTAGATTAATGATTGCTTTGTGGATTCGGAAAGCGTCTTCTTCATATGTATTGTTGCTTCTACTGGAGCATTGGGCCAAGAGTCTTACTTTTCATAAGAAATATAAGCCAGAACTGTTTAACAAGACTGATCTGTTTTCCAAGATAGATCTGTATTCCAAGACAGACCTTATTCCCAAGACATGCATGTTTTCCGATACAAATCTGCTTCCAAGACTGATCTGTTTACCAATACAGATCTGATTGCTAAGACCAGTCTCTTTCCCAAGACAGGTCTCTTTCCCTATTTTCATTTCAGACGAAAAGACGACCGGTAAACACAAGCCCCTGCTGCATCCATGATAAATCCTAAAGAAAGATAATATTCCTTGTGTTTGGAGAAATATTCCAAACCCAGCTCGAATATAAAAATAATTTACTTTCTTATTCAATTCTTATTCTTATTCTGTCCCCAAGACAGATTTGCTGCATTAGATAGATATGTTTCTTAAGACAGTTCTGTTTCCCAAGACAGATGTGTTTTCCAAGGCAGATCTGTTTTCCCGGACAGATTTGCTTTCCAAAACAGACTTGATTCCTAAGACATCTGTTTCCTAAGACAGACCTGATTCTTATGATCAATCAATTTCCCAAGACAGACCTCTTTCCCAAGTTTTTCGATCTCGATGTTCTCTAAAGGAGCGTGTAAATTGGAAAAAGGAGCCGATAGTTACATCGGGCTGCTTTTCCATACTCAGTTTTTCTCAAAAATATTAAAGGGCGGATTTCAAAATGGCTGACTTTTTAAATTGTAAAAAAATTGATCTCGATGTTCTCTTAGACCTGTAGATCTCTTAGGTCTATAGATTGGAAAAGTAGCCGATAGTCACAACGGGCTGCTTTTCCATACTCGTTTTTTCTCAAAGATATTAAAGGGGAGATTTCAAAATGGCTGACTTTATAATATGTAAAAAAAATAGATCTCGATGTTCAGTAAGACCTGTAGATCTCTTAGGTCTAAGAATTGAAAAAAAAAGTCGATAGTCACAACGGGCTGCTTTCCCATAATCGGTTTTTCTCAAAAATATTAAAGGATAGATTTCAAAATGGCTGACTTTATAATATGAATAAAAAATTGATCTTGATGTTCTCTTAGACCTGTAGATCTCTTAGGCCTGTCGATTGGAAAAAGGAGCCGATAGTCATACCGGGCTGCTTTTGAATACTCGCTTTTTTCAAAAATTTGAAGGGTTGACTTCAAAATGACTGACTTTATAATATGTAAACCTTTTTTTAAATACCGTTCATTAAATACCTGCTGACATTAAAAGATTTGAATTATTTTTTGATCGTGAAAATCTCAATGATAATATTAAGAACAAGGGACTTCAAAAAGGCTGACTTGACAATAAAAATATTTTTTTTTAAATATCGATCATTTTACTGACCTTAACAGATTACGATTATTTTTTAATTATAAAATTCTCAATGATAATATTAAGAACAAGGGATCTATATAGTTATAGTATAATTTTTTTTTGTAAATTTCTGATAACTTTACGCATAAGAATTGAAAAATTTTTAAAATTTTGAATTTTGAATTTTTTTATAACAATACGATTAGTTATTTTTTCAAAGTATTTCTTATGAGATGATTAAATAATGACTTTAACAGCAAATTGCGCTGGAAAAACTTGTATCATATAAAGTGAAATTCTTCTTTTCTTAATTCTCCCCTCAAAAATTTTTTTGTAAAATATTACAAATTTTAAACTTTTTAATTTAAACAATTTCGTATGTTAAATATTACACTAAAATCAAATACAAGAGGAAATAATTGTTGGGGTGTTCAACAAATGCCACTTTGAGTAATATAGTAAAATTTTTGTGACCTCCAAATATTTTGAAATTATAAAAATTTTTATATATTTTATTTAATAAATTTCGCATGTTAATTTAAAACCATAAGACAAGCTCAAAAAAATAAGAGTATTCCACTGCTTAATTAAAGCTTCAGTTACAAATTTGTTACACAAAGCGTATCCAAACGTCGTTTAAAGCTCAATTATCACTTGTTTATTACTTGTTACTTTGGGCTTTAACTGGCGTTTAGATATTTGATTGGCTTAAATGTGTAAAAAATTATTTAAAAAAAATATAAAACTATTTTTACCACTTTATTTTATTACTTAACAACAATGAAAATTGTAAAAAAAAATGGTCTAATATAAAGTATCTAGTGGAAAATTGATTAGGCCAAATACTTTTGAGGGAGACCCAAGTTTTCCGTGTTCTCTGACTCACTGAATTTGACTGTCATTCAGTCATTTAAGCCGCTAATTAATCTTGTTTAAACGAATTGTCATTTGGTCAATGCATAATTAATTAATTGTACCTATGTGCAATACTGAAATAATTTATTTTTTATTTTTTTATTATTTCATTTAAAGCTCATGTAAAAGTGAATGTTGTGTTTTTGAGATACACGAGGCTGACAATTAAAAATTCACTCAAGTTTACGATCCAATATGTTCATAAAATGTTGTGCTTAGACTGTACCAATGATTGTTTTATGTTATCTAAAGTTACTGATTAAAATTGCATTGCAACAACGCCCATTTTTTCTATTTTTTTTTTTACTTTTGACTCCTTTTGACGAACGGGGCCAATGCTCGATTGAGCAAGCTCTAAATTCGCATTCAAAAGATACTTTCAACACGGAAGCTGCAGTTGCTAAATAGCAGCTGGCTAGCTTCGTTGTTGTTGTTGTTGCTAAGTTTGCACCTTTTAGCAAGTTGTTGTTGTTTTTGTTGTTATTGTTGCAGGCTGAAAATACTAAACGCAAATAGCGTGGAGTTTGTTGTTGTTGTTGCTGGCGCCAGAGGCAGATCCAGGAAATAAATTTTGGGGGATGCAATTTGCAAAATTTGTACTCGATACCACTTTAAAAATATTTACTAAAATTATCTAACAATATGCGATGACTTATTTTATTTATCTCTCTATAATTGAAAAAAAAAACACTGCAATAAATAAATTGACTATCGCAAAATTATAAGCTTTAGCGATAACTACAATTTATAACTTATCGATAAACAGTCTGTGTCTTATGCTGGGTTTACACTGCAAAACGGCACAGACTGCTTACACACTGCTTTGTTTCACAAAGACAATGCCGATACTTAGGTAATCAATTGTTTGATGTCCCCTCCTTCCACGCCACTGTCTTAATTTGCTGCTTTTGTTGTAGGCGCCTTGCAATAGTTCCAGCTAGTACGCGTCGCCTCAAATTACTTTGAATTGTGTTTAATAGCTGGAAATGATGCCAGTTCGGCGCAAGTATACTACAACCAGAGACTTAGACCAAGTCTAGGCTTTTTCAGCCTGGTCCGAGCACGTAACGTTGGCTAATTGGCTAACTAACTATTGTCAATTGTAATTGAATTATTAACTGACATCAATTTAAGTCAAATCGACAATAACAACAAAGTCGGGCCATTTTATCTTGTAGGAAGTGTAAATTGTGTAAAGACTTTTGAACAAGCAGCGTGAGAATTAAAACAGTTTTCCTGCGATAAGAGAATGTTGCGAATCAAAGAGTTCAAGTTCAAACTGGTTTATTGGTTTGCACGAGGGTTGCATAAATCGATCAATTTAAAACGGATGACAGCGCTTATCGATAAACACTTACAGAACTCAGGAACTAAGTTTTGTGAAATACAGTAACCGGTTGTTGATATCAAGAAACTAAAATGAAAGACTATAATACCAGAGTGTCTCTCTTTGGCAGATTTTGAGTTCCCTTAATATGGAATTTTAGCTGGCAAAATTGCTTTATTGGGTTTTAGATTGAAACTGTTTCGTAGTTTTATTCTAATGCAGAAGGAGCTTACTTAAAAGGGAAAATAAAAATATTTTTTTGAAAAGTGAGTTAAACAGATATGCTCTAAAAGAAGTCTTGGAAATCGGATACAGTGCGTTTTTTTAAGTGAATGTGGAGAGACTTGGTCTTGGTGCCAAACAAACTAAGGGGATTAAGATAACATTGGAATTTTTTTTGGTACAAAAATTAAAATCAAAGTTTTCAAGTGGAATTTATAAGGAACTTGTGGGCCGGCAGACGTTGTCGTGCCCAAACTTTTTCAATACTCTTAAAGTGTATAAACATCGTAAGATTTTCTAATTGGCTTATTAAAACAATAATAAGATTTTTGGATTAGTTGACTTTAATGAATCTCTAAAAAGCCGTATGGACTAACTAAAGTATTCTTAAGAGAACTCGCATCTCTAATAAATTCATGTCCCACAGAAACACATTTCAACCCCTTGTGACTACGCTTCTGTCTGTACTTAATGTCCGATACTCGGTGTTGAACAATTTTCTACTATGCTATATTCACGATATTCACGAACCAATACACACATCGCAATAGGCTTAAAACCTCCGTATTGACAATTTCTAACACACGCAAAAATCAGATTTGAGTCTAATCGACGCGTTCATGAGAACACCCGTAACACGTAAGACAAAAGTTTCTTTCTTATATATAAAATTCTCGTGTCACAATGTTAGTTACCGTGCTCCTCCGAAACGGCTGGACCGATTCTCATGAAATTTTGTGGGCCCCCAACGAAAGAAGCTATCTACGTAATAAGCGTCAAATATGGATATTCAGACGTGCTGCGGAAACTGAATCCAAATAATTTAATTCGTTTTAAAACTGAATGTTTGGTGCTCCAATTTTCTCCAAGCCGAATTTATTATGTGGTTTGAAGCCGAATGTTTTGTTGCAAGTGGAATTAAAATCGCCAAAATAGAATTAAAAAAGTACGTATTTCATATAAATAGTTTATAATAATATACTTTGATATTCCTAGATTCTATTTAATAAAACAAGCAGTTGAGAAAATAAATTAAATTTTTACAATGTTTAAAAATTTTGAACAAACGGCAGTTAGCTGGTTATGTATATTTATCGAAAAAAATAGGGAAACTTACAAATTTATCGGAAGGGAAATTAAAGACAAAAAATTCGGCTTCCGGGGCACGCAAAACCGAATCCAAGTAAAAATTTTTCGGTTTGAATTTTTCGATTTCCGGAGCTCGGCTGATTATTTTGACATGTCGGAAAGGATTTTATAAAACAAGGCATAAACTTAAACTTTTTTTCTGACGAATTCTGGAAAAACTTTAGGGAGGAAGTACAAAAGCCTTAAGCCTGCATGATCCCTATATGCATTTTTATCTTTTTTTGTATTTCACGCCCTGTAGCCGCCCTGACAGTCATCCAAATGAATTCAGCTCTCCAAAAGCAAACCAAAATATTGTCTATAAACCTAGACTAAATGAGGTGAAGGTGTTTCTTAGCTTATTTTTCTGACAGTCGCTGTTAAGATACTTTTTTATTGGTTCCATTTCCAGCGAATTTTTGTATTTTGTTTTGCTAATTTAAGTCCAAAAATAAAATATGGTTTAATAATTATATGTCTTAATTAAAGAGCTAAGCTTAAGTAGATACTTTTATATTTGTATCAAAAAGCAAAAATGAATAAATAATGCATAAAAATTTGCATTTGTGGATAACTATTTATTAAGGCAATATTAATTGGTTCAAAACTGTGCCAAAAGGCCATAGGCCTTTAAAGGAGATGTGAATTCAGTGGAAGACGGTTTTTTTATAAATATTATTATGACCAACTCTGACTTTTTGCCCTAAAAGCTCTGCTAAGCTTTCACTGCCTTGTCCTACACCAAGCAGGCGTTTCCAATTGCTCCAAACAAGCACTTAAATTAGAGTTAATTTGCAACCCTCGCAGAAGTTGGCTATATTTATTGGTTAGCATATTTTATATACATCGTATAACGCAAATTTGTAACATTTAATGCCAAACACAACCCATAGCTTATAAATATGGTAATAGCTGCGATAAATCTAGCCAACATGCACAAAACATAAGCAAATATACGATTATATTGCAAATGACAAAAAAAAATATACACAAATAAATAGAAAAAAAAACGAGGGTATAAAAACTATGCACCCAAAATATGCGATTACCCATTCGCATGTGGGCAGCTGATCGAATGCTGGACATTGGACAGTGGACACACTGGACATTGTGAGCATGGAGCTCATGGAGTCTACACTTGCCAGGCCATGTTATGCACCACATTGAGCAGCTGAATGACTGAATGAAAGACTGACTGAGTGACTGAGTGACCAAGCAAACGCCGCTGCAGTTGTCAGTTGGTCAAGACTCAAGCGTTGTCATTGATTGCGACAGACAGGCAAAATACAACAACAAAAAAATAAAATAAAAACAAAAAGATATAAATAAATAAATGAAAAATAAAACCTCAAACACTAATCGTGCCACACTAAATGATCAAATTGTATACAGAAATTGTTTCGCGCTTGGTCAACTGAGCTACAGTCCAGTCCGGTATGTGTAATTTTTTTTTTGTTACTAACTGATGAGCGATATCAGCTAACATGCATAAGTTGTTACAGCCTGGGATCAGTGACCATCCATCCGGGTAGTATGAGCTTATACGAGGGCAGACTGTAAGGTAAACTTTCTAGACAACCACTCAAAAAGTTTATTTTTGTTTTGTTTTTACTCCCAAGACCAAAGAAAAGTCCAAGCAGTGGATTTCATTTTAATAATCGATAAATAATGCATATCAAATAGTTTATCGATTGTTATTGAATGCTGATTTTAAGAATAAAGTGTAGAAAAGTTGAAAAGCGAATTGATTTCCCGTGTACCACATGTATAGAATCTCTTCTGTGGATATTATTTTTTGTAGTCTAGTGTAAAATATATATTCCTCAAATAGTATGATCAAGAACTCGAAGTAACTCTCTCCTATCGCCTAGGCAGCAGAAACAGCATCTTCCAGGCGGAAGTCTTTGGCATCAGAGAAGCATGTAAGGTGTTGAACAATCATCCGAGTCAGCTGGCGGAGGTATGTATATTCTCCGACAGTCAAGCATCTTTGCTGGCGATTAAATCGCCAACCGTGAACTCAGGAATCATCAGACAATGCAATTAAGATCTCAATGCCCTCGTATGGGTTCCCGGACATAAGAACGTATACGGGAATGAAAAAGTTGATGAACTGGCGAGAAAAGGAAGCATCAGATGGCGAAGCAGCGGAGGTAGCTGTCAAATACCCCCTCAGCGCTATCAAGAGAGAACTTCTTCGGCGAGCTCTGAACAAGGCTGAAACCAGATGGAAAAATATTGGCACTTGCAAAGGAAACTTGGCCGCGATACGACAAGCGAAGAACGGCCGAAATGCTAAGCAAGCCAAGAACAATGATCTTCAGAATAGCATCGACAATAACCGGACATTGGCCGTTAGGAGACCATGCAAAGAAAATGGGCTGGCCCTACAACGTCAGATGCCGAAGCTGTGACCAAGAGAACACAGAAGAGACAGTTTATCATTATTTATGTGAGTGGCCACGATTGGGGTCCTTACGCCACAGAGCACTAGGAAGCTTCGCGTTAGGAAGCCTACGTGACTTGGCAGAAAAGAACATAGACGACATCAGCAGGTTTATTAACGGATCGAGATGGTTTGAGTAAACCGAACAGCAGTGGTTTCCATAAGTGGTGTAACAAAATGGCGCATTAGTGCTAATTGAGTTTGAATTTGTTGTCACTCAAACGGCACCCAAACCAACCAACCATGATCAAGTTTAAAATAAATATCTTCTTTAAGGATCTCAAAAATTTCGCATGTATTCCAAATCTTAAAACATTGAAGTACAGTTTGCCTAATTGCATAACTCAAAAAATAAATTTAACTAAATAGCTCCATTACTTTTCAGCCATCCCTCGTAGTTTATATGTACTTCAACTACAACTAGTAACAAGCTCAACTTTGAAAGTGTTTGGCTTAATGTTGTCTAACTCTTTTTTTGGTTTGGTATGTAAAATTGTTTTTGGCAATTAATACAAATATTTGTCCACTCGCAAATTGCGGTTGACAGTTGTAAGCCAGTCCAAAGCTGAGCTTAAGTTGAACTAAGCCAAGCTGAGTTTCTGGGCCAAACGACAGCTCCAACTTCTATATGTAAAAGGCATCTTCATTAAGACCATGACAAGCCAAGCGAAACAGCCGCCAAAAGTAAATAAAATTTATGGCAATTAATTTAAATTTCTACACGCAAAGCGTGTAAAATGCAACATGATGACAACAACAACAACAACAGCTGCAATATAGATAAAACAACTACAACAACAACAACTAACTAAAGCAATACAAGTTAAAGGAAAGCAAAAATTGTGACAACGAATTTGGAATGCCCTTACATGCTAAACTCTGATTCCAGTAGAGCTTAGGAAATATTATTTGATTGGATTTTTTGGGCAATAAGCAGTGACGTAAGAGTAAGTTATAATATGCCTTTTTAAATGCTGACAAACCCAAAATTTTTCATCTAATACTTATTTTGGTATTATTTTAATATTATATTTAGAATTGTAAATGAGAATTCTTTTTGTCTTTACAGCGTACATTTTAAACCTAAATGACAAGGCTTTTAGAAATAATTCTTGTGGAACGATCTACTCTTTACAGGACCTAGCATTCAGCGCAATCTTTTTAGAACGTACAGATTTGTATTCTCAGCGGACATATTGAAGATGTTTCGTCAAATATGGGTGAGCGATAAACATCACAACTTCCAGAGAATTGTTTGGAGAGAGTCCATCTGAACAAATCAAGCATGTCCAACTTAACACAGTTACATACGAAACCTCATGTGCTCCTTTTTTGGCAGTTCAAGTGTTGAAACAAGTGGCAGACGACCACGAGCATGAGTTTCCAAATGCGGCAAAAATCCTACTGGAGGATTTCTGCGTCGACGACGTTCTTACTGACTCAAATACTAAGGATGAGTTACCACGCAACCAAAACGAACTCATACAACTGATATCCGGCGCTAATTTAGAGCTTGGGAAATGGGTATCCAATATAACACGCTGCAACAACGAAGTTAGTATTCTTGATACAGAACTGACACCAGTAAAGGTTCTTGGACTATACTGGCACCCTGGAAAAGACTCTAACATACAATGTGGGTCTGTCAGCAAATCCTGAATGCACAAAGAGACAAATTCTGTCAGATGTATCACGTATTTTCGATCCTCTTGAGCTTTTGGCACACATTATGGTTCAGTTTAAAATTCTGTTCCAAGGGCTATGGCTTCTCAAATTAGGCTGGGATGATCCACTCCCTAACAAACTGGCAGACAATTGGAGAAGATGGCATGATAATTTGGAATTCGTTTTGTTTTTGAACTTGCTTAAACGAATTTTTTTATATTTTTTACGAATAACGAGCCTACATTGATGCAAATAAATGCTTCGAAATACCAGAAAATGTTAAACGCTAATTGAACCATTGAAAAACCAGTCAAACTAAACAATGACATTATAATGATACGAAACTCTCATAATAGTTTTGAATTTTGATACGCTCTTTGAAGATGTTTCTTTGTGATGCGTAAATTAAAGCTTAGTTTATGGGAAAAAACAATGGGGCGTTCACTTAGTCGTGCATAATTGCTCAAATTACTTTTTTCCTTTTTTTGTTTATTAAATTCAAATTAAAAGCGCTTTATTGCTGAAATAAAATCTTTTTTTTTACTCTACTAATCCTTGGGTGTAAATTATAAGTTTACCAACTAACAAGCAAATTTTCATTTTATTTTTTAGGTATATTATATTGAAATTGAATATTATGATCTAAAAAAGATCAAGAACAGACAAAAATATGGTCACCCTACCTTTTTTGTGCACGAATGCCACACAGTTAAGCATATGAGTCGGGTATGAATACCCTCATTTGTCTTTATTGTTGTTGCACACTTTGCTCTTTAATCATTTTGCATCCATGTCAGACAAAGTGAACACCCCAAATGATTTTTTCAGCCTCATCGTTTTTAAAAAGGCCGGTTCATCTATATATAAATATTTAAAATTTTGTTAAATCCTTAGGAAATCAGTTTCACAATAAACTAGTGGAACCGGATGGCTTTTTCCTACCGAACGTGGGCCATTCAGATTTCAGCGAGATGCAAAAAAATCCAATTAAAAGATGACAAGTTGGATTATTTTATTTTAATATGTTCACACTTTTATTAATTAGTGTAAAATTCAATAACGAATTGCATAAAAGCATATTTGAACTTACATATGGATCGAAGATTTTTCTCAACATCGATATTATTTTATTCAAAAATTATAACAATTAAAATCTATAATTCTACTGAGAACATCATAAAAATCAAAGAATTTTATATTTTCTTTCAGAGTTTCAAATTCTCGCAGAAATAACAAATATATAACAATCAAAATAAAAAATTATGCTGCGAAGAACACGATAAAAATCGTGAAATATCAAATAAAAAAATTCACAATTAAAAATTCTTGCCAAAACTTTTACATAACTTTTCAAAATTTTTGAAACTATGACACGATAAAAATCGTGAAATATCAAATGAAAAAATTCCCAATTTGAAATTATCGCAAAAACTTTTACATAATTCTTCAAAATTTTTTGAAACTGTGACACGATAAAAATCGTGAAATATGAAATGGAAAATTTTTATCAAAAATCAAAAATTATCGCAAAAACTTTTACATAATTCTTTAAAATTTTTGAAACTATGACACGATAAAAATCGTGAAATACCAAATGAAAAAATTCACAATTAAAAATTATCGTAAAAACTTTTACATAATTCTTCAAAATTTTTGAAACTATGATACGATAAAAATCGTGAAATATCAAATGGAAAATTTTAATCAAAAATCAAAAATTACCGCAAAAACTTTTACATAATTCTTTAAAATTTTTGAAACTATGACACGATAAAAATCGTGAAATATCAAATGGACAAGTTCACAATCAAAAATTATCGCAAAAACTTTTACATAATTTTTCAAAATATTTGAAACTATGAAATTTGTCATTTTTCTTCCGCTTTAGTTCTTTGTCGTAATGGGAATGGAATGTCCGAGAAGTATTAAAAATTGAGTTACATTTTCGAGTTCTAACGATATTTGCATTTACAGATCTAATACTAACTTGTTTAAGTCTATTCTACACATACGATGATCGGATTTCTTTCCATGCTAAAATCACGAAGCTAACAGTCTTGAAATAATAAGGTAATAAAATATGGGATATTACCAGAGTTTTAGAAAACAAGGATTTTGAAATGTCTCCCATAATGTGTTTTAAAAACTACTACGCACTAAGCTGCCCTTAAGATGCCTTTTCTAAGGGTATACAAAAAGTGCTCCATGACGTATACTTAATAAATCTTTTTTTTCGTGTACTTTTGTAGCGCCTCAGCACGCATGCGTCTAAGTCTAATCGAATTGCCAGCTTGCAATTGAGTTAGTTAATTGTGGTGATTGCCGTTCCCATGGACTAGGATGAAACGCAGTTGCCGCTGCAGCAACAACAACAACTCAAATTGCATAACTCTTTTGTAGACTCCGCGGGCGGTTTCGAGGTTTGATTTTTTGCGGTGTGCGACATTTAATAGTGGCCAGATTTACACGCATTCGAATGCACTCACTCGGAAAACCATGAGCAACATTTAAAGACCAGAATGCCTAGGAGTAAACTGTGTCTAGGCAGCAGCAACAACACGCAATGTCCAAGAAGTTGGTCGCGGAACATGCCCAGACCAGACCGGCTGATAAACGACTCGCTGAATGTCTGACGGCGTTGACTTTGGCGCGTGTTTCTGTATCGCACTTTTCAATTAAGTTACACGGCAATAAAAAACGCATGTTGTATGAGCACGTTTTGTGCGTTGTTGTTGTTGTTGTTGTCTTTAAAGTTGATCTGTAAAACATGTGTCTGCCCGGTTTTGCTATGACCTTCAACATGAACTTGAAAATTTTGCGTGTAGCTGCAAAAATGAAGCATAAAAAAAACGGCATGCAGCTCGCGCGCGTTTTGTGCGCGTTTTTTGTGCGTTTTTTTTTCTAAAGCATTTGTTTTTGTTTGTGCAATTTGTAAGCACACATAATTGGTAGCTACTGTTTGTGGCTTGTTCAAAAGAAAAAATATATAATTTAAATTATGTTACGCCTATTTTAAAGGCGGAAATTCTTAAACGTCTCATTAAGTTCTTTATTTTTCGGCTAATGGGCCACAAAACAATGCACACAATAAGCCAAGTCTATAAATATATGTTTGTTAGCATGCACATCGAATTATTGTGGCAAACGTTGTTTGTTGAATTGAAATTAAAAAAAAAAAAACAATATAGCAATAACAATAAATACAAAATGTCTAATTTATGTGCTGTGAAATATGCTACTGCCATTGTTTAAATTGTTTTGTTAACTCCAACAACTTGACCACTTAGCGCCCATGGAGTTTTGAAAGTTTTTAAGTTTACAATCCTAACCTTCTACCTTTGAGTTCATTTGGAGTTAAGTCTATTTAGTTTTGTCAAGCTTGTGTCTGAGACAGTGACGGTTGTGTGGGGTAGGTCTCCGGCGTTGTGTACCAGTTACATTCTAAGATTTAAATCGAAACGTTTACTTCCGCCTCTGCAGTTAGAGGTATCTAGGGCTTTGGAGGCTCTTCAAAATAACTGAGCAGGTTAGTCTGATTGTCTCTCTGTATAATCTCACGAAATCGGAAAGGTACAAGTGCTATATGTCTACCAAGACTGGCTCTTGTACGATTTCTGGACACTAGACAACTATTACATTTATCTCATTTTAAATGCAATTTGTAATCAAATCTAAAAACTTGCATGATCTTTAGAGGCAACAAACACAGGATGCACTCAAAAATATCAAAATGGCTTACAAATTTGAAAACTGAAAACAAAAACTCTTTACTCTATACCCTTCTAAAAACGATTTGTTGTCTCCACCCCTGGTTTTAGACATGCCGACACATACATAAATTTGACACACGATTTGCTTAGAAGACCATAAATTAACTTGGCCAATAAAAATCTATAAGACAATTACAAAAATCAACTGCAATTCAAATACAATGTCAAAGACTTTAAACAGCGCAAATTCCATTTGTGGGCTAAACGTGTTAAAGTTTAAATTGAGTTGTTTTTATTTCATTTTTTTTTTGTAGTTGTTTGAACTCTTTTACAGCAAATTCTATTAACATAAATTAAAATGTTATTAAAAGTGTCGCTTGGCATTGAGAGAGTTAAGAAAACAACAATAATAACAACAAAAAAAAGAAACGCCGACAAAAACAAAGGCACATAAAACAAAAGACTTAGGCAACGAACTTGCGCACACAAGAGTTATTACATTGCGCATACGCACTGTCGTCTACCGCGAAATAATATTTTTGTATATTACAAAATTAGCTTAAAAGCAGTTGGAAAATAGTTTTTTTTTTCTATTATTATTATTATTTTATTTACTTACGAATTTCATGTTGATATTTTTTTTGTTGTGTTGAGCGCTGTGTTTTTTTATTGTTTAAAGTTGAGCATGAAAAAATTTAAGTTTTTATTAATGAAAATATTTGCATAAAATATTTTTTTTAGTTAGTTATTTTGTTAACTATGAGTTTTAAACACTGCACTTTAATTATGTATACGTAAATTGTTGTTGTTTTTTGGTTGTGAATTTGGTTTAAAATTTATTTGAAATTGTCGCAGCGCGTTTTGTGAATATATTTAGATTCTCATGCACTTAATTTGAATTAAATAATATTTTCTCTTTCAATAAATAAGTTCTGTTTTTAAGTTTTTAATTTAAAAGCTGTTGTAAAATTTAATAGCGTACCATTTAATTTTAATTACTTTTTTTACAAAGTCTAGTACTACATTATGCAAAACTTTTTTTCATTTTGTTACACAAATTTAGTTTCTAAAATACATTTTTTTAAATTCTAGAAGATAAATTTTAAATTTTTTTTTAATGATTCAAGAATTTTCGTTTTTTGATAGTCTTTACCAGCTCAAGCTGTTTATTGTCGTTTTTTACCACCATTTTGAACAAAAGTGTGATATAAGATCCAATTTAGAATTAATAAAAAAATGTTATAATAGAAAACATTATAAAATTCTAGTAGCAAACTCTTGTTAATTTTTTTTCAAGATTCAAGAACTTTTGTTTTTTGAGAGTCTTTACAAGCTCAAGCAGTTTTTTTAGCCACCATTTTGAACATTTTTGTGATATTAGATCGAATTTATTAGATTGTAATTATAGAAATTCGGCATATACTGGCCGAACGTCATCAGCAACGAAGACCTACTTACTTTGGCCGAAAGCAAGCCAATTCAACTTGAAATAAAAGATAGAAAATGGCGTTGGATCGGTGACACACGGAAAGAACAAAATAATATAACAAAATTGGCGCTGGAGTGGAATCCGCAAGGTTCTAGAAGAAGAGGAAGGCCTAAAATGACATGGGAAAGAACAGTGCGGAATGAGTCGCAACGATCGTGGCAACAACTGAAAACACTCGCTCGCAACCGAAATCGATGGAAGGAGTTTGTTTCCGCCCTATGCTCTGTATAAGAGCGACAACTACAGTTATATTGTTCTTGCCAAGGAAATAATAATAATAATAAATTATAGAAAATATGACTTATGTTCAGATTGGGAGATAGCCAGGGATTTCGGAATATTGTTCCCCGGAAGGTGGACTATCAACTTTTATTTTGGTTTCTTAACGTTCTTTAACAATTTCGCATTAAAAAAAAGCGGAATCCTACTCTATATGTGAATATGTCCGGTTGGAAGACATTATTTTGCTTTTAGCTTGAAAGGAGCTTAAGATCTCATAAAAATTTTCAATTTTCTTATCTTGCTTTCTTCAGACCACAACACGGAACTTCGGATAATTTTGATAAAAATATTTTGATAGTTTTTACAAGCTTAAGCTGTTTATTGTCCTTTTTTCAGCCACCATTTTGAACAAAATTAGATTAAAATTGTGATATTAGATTTAAATCATAGAAAATATGGGTTGTGTTCAGATTGGGAAGTTAGCCAGAGATTTCGGAAGGTTAAACTATCAGCTTTTATTTTCGTTTCTTGATGTTCTAGGCGAATATCTCTGGTTGGAAGACTCTTGCTTTTTACTTGGAAGGAGCTCTCATAAAAATTTTAGATTTTTTTATCTTGCTTTCTTCAGAACACGAAGCTTGAGATAATTTTGATAAAAATATTTTGATAGTTTTTACAAGCTTAAGCTGTTTATTGTCGTTTTTTTAGGCCACCATTTTGAACAAAATTAGATTAAAATTGTGATATTAGATCCAATTTATTAGATTCTAATCATAGAAAATATGGCTTATGGTCAGATTGGGATGTTAGACAGGGAATTGACTTTGATCATTTTGTTTCCGCTTGATTAATTTTGTGGCAAAATAATGCAATATTTATGAAAGAATTTTTAAATTATTTTAATAAGAATATTTATCTTTATAAATTACTGCGGTTTGGCGCTTTGACTTTGAATTTAGGTATTATTGAAAAGTGTTTTTAAATATGCTCACATCTCAGTCTGAGTTTATTATATTGTATTAATTTCAATTGATTAAAAATCAAACTTTACTTTTATTTTTATTAATTATATTTTGTAGTTTTTAAGTACGAATTTTTTTTTAAACTTTTTGTTTCGAGAATTTTTCTTAAATATTTTCACGTTCCGCTTTTGAGAAAATTCTAATGTACGTAAAATTTTAGACGATGACGAACACAATGACGCGCTAATGTTGCCAGTTGCCAAGTTGCAACATATGGAACTTGCCACAAAGTTGCACGCGATTCAAACCAACAAAAAACAATGAACACGTATAGTCTAATATTTGCGTCTGGGTCTATGACTCCAGCTCCGCTCCGAATCTCTGACTCTGACTAAGAGTTCCAACTCTTGCGTTGGTGGCTTTTGGTTTATTTGGCTTACACGAGTGTAGTAAGTTGGTAGTAAGTAAGTTGGTAAGTAGTGGATTTGTATGCGTCGGAGTTGTTGTTTGGGGCACACGACTTGGCTGCACGGCTCCGGTGTCTGTTGTAGTACGTTGTTGTGTAGTGAAACGTTTAATGAATTCCAACAGATATGCTCAGTTGATTTTATATAAACCAAAGCAAGCGCTGCCGACGACGTCGCCGCCGCTGAGTTTGAGTGAGTTTTTTTTTTTGAGTGAGTGCTGCTTTGAGTGGTTTTGGCGGCGTACGTGAGCAATTGGCACGTGATATTGAATTGCGGCAAGTTAAGGTTCTTTGGGTTTGACTTTAGATGGTAGGTAGATCGATCGACCTGTGATGCAACTTTCTAGCGCCTGCTGAAACCGTGTTCCGGTATCGAACGTAAACCAGTTTCTGGTGTGTTCACAGCTGCATTTATGCAAATGTAATATTCATAAAGACTCATATCATAAATATATAGCCCCCAACACTTTTGACTTGATTGCAGCGCTGAGACAGGTGAAATTTTGCTGACAAAAAAACAATAACTTGCAATTTCTTCCGCTTGCGCCGTTTGACCGTGAAATTCAACTGGCTTACAATAAACTTTAAATGACCATTTTTTTAGTTGTTTTTTGTATTTTTATAAATATTAGTTTAAGTAGCACTGAAATCATATCAAAGATATGCATAATTTAGCCCATAATTTGTGCCGGAAGCTGCTACAACAAAAGACTTAAGCGACAAACTTTAGCTGCCGTCGACCAACTTTTGTGCTATCTTTTTTTGTATATTTAGTTCTTTGTTTTTTTTTTTTTTTATTATGTGTGTAACATAAAGCGCCGCATATATTTTTTTTAATTTTTAAAAATGCGTCCCTTTAGCACACAGCTGCTGCGTCTTAATTAATAATTTTAATTTAATACAAATTACACACTTGAAGCTTGTTAGTATGCGAAAAATGCGCACTGTATCTATAATTTTTTCCGCTTAGTCAGATGGAATCAATCAGTCGATCATTTCGATACAGGCCGACCTCGTAGTAAACGCATCGTTATCATTTTTATCATGCATTTTTGTCATGGTCGATCGCCCAACTATCGATATCTTATCGCTTTACGCTTCAAGCTAAGCAGCTCTTATTTTTTTTTGTTGAAGATTAATTAGTTGTAAGTTACAACTCGTGGCTGTCAAATTTAAGTTAAAACATAAAAAACTAGCCGATAGGCATAAAAAAAATGAAAAATTAACAAAATGGCAACTATTTTTAGATTTTTTTTTAAGAATCTACGGCACGTGTCGACTTAATTTAAGAATATTCTTTAATAGAAATATATAGGATTTAAGCATATTTATTACGCATTTGGATACCACTTAAAATTAAGAAAATGGCAAATATTTTTAGATTTTTTTTGAGAGAATCTACGGCACGTGCCGACTAAATATAAGAATATTCTTTAATGGAAATATGTCGGACTTAACCATATCTATTACGCATTTGGATACTGCTTAAAAAAATATCGATTGCAATATTAAAACCAATTAAGAATTTTGGTTCTTGTTACAAAAAATGATTGTAATTTTATTTTATTTTTGAAAGTAATGAGCATTTGGCAATAAAATGCGAAAAAAGTGAAAGATTTGCTTAATAAAAAATTTAATTATTTAAAAGCTTGCGCTCCGGTCAATGCATCCAGTCGGGTTCAAAGTTTCTTCTGCGTTTCAAATCATATATTATAAAATGCATTATATATATGTATTCACAATCATTTAATTCATTATTTATTAAAATCGTTTTAAAAATAATAAAACCTTAAAATAATATAGTTTATATATTAAAAATGATATTCAAAACACTAAAATCAATAAATAAAAAAACGTATACAAAATATTTAGTCAATAGTGAAACTTACATAAAATTTCTCGTGTCACAATGTTTGTTACCATACTCCTCCGAAACGGCTGGACCGATTCTCATGATATTTTCTGTGCCTATTGGGTAGGTCTGAGAATCGGCCATCATTTATTTGTCATATCCCTAATTAATAAGAGTTGATCACCCCAAACATTTTTTAAAATTTTTTCCATACTCCTCCGAAACGGACCGATCATCAAATTTTGTGTGAAATTACCTAGAAATAATTTATATGACAAGACAATGTTTGTCGGGTCAGGTAGTATTTTTTTTTTTTTTTGTTTTTTTTTTTTTTATGTTTTATTTTGGCAATAATTCAAAAATTCATTTATTTTTATGTATTGCATATTTCTATTTAGATTCGCCAATCACAATACACAGAGTGTAGGAGACATCGTTGGACATGCCGTGGTCAGGTAGTATTACAAAAAAAAAACTAAGGTGCCGTTTTTGGGGACCCTACCCAGTAGGAAGTTTCTTCCGCATACCCTTTTCTAAGACAATTAACACTAGATTACAAATTTAAGGGTCATCGAGTGAATCTTCATATAAAAGTGATTCTTAAGACAATTTTGAGTCGAGAAATACGAAAATGGCAACCTTTTTTTTCTAAAGCACAGTTTTCAAATTTTTTTCGAAAAACATGTTTTGGGCACTTTTTTTAGTTATTCATCAATATCTCTTAAGATCTTAGACTTGAAATGTTTGTAAAAAAATCATCTTTCAGATTAAAGCTTGACACAATTTTTAAACAAATTTTTCCGTTAATTAAAAACCAAACCGAAAATTTAAAATTTTGAAAAATATTCGAAAATTACCCTTTTTTCGACTTTGGCTTCAATAATTTTAACTAAGTCTGTATCATATATCACAGTATAGAGCACATCAATACCTTTCTATCTTATTGTCTTTCATGTCGATACAAAATTTTGTTTAAGAGATATTGACAAACAACTGAAAAATTTTGCTAAGAAATTGCTTAAAAAAAGTTTATTTATGTATTTCTCCGCCCCTTATTTCGAAGGTTAATTTTTCGTGTAAACTAGTGCAATTTAAAAAAGTTTAATTTAATTTTTAAGCAAACATATTACAAAAAATACTTTAATAGTATATATCCCTCTATTATATAAATTTTTATTTTTTTTCTCATCTTTTTGAAAGTGTAGAACATGTATGTATAGCAGAAGATATTTGTATATGGGGGTTGGTGAGCGAAGCAAGCAGGGGGGCGAAGCCCTCTAGTAAGTATCCAAAAAATAAAAAAACAACAAAACAAATAAATGTTTCATTTATAATTTTTTAATTATAGTCGTCTATTCGATATTCTCACGTATACTGACGGCATACCTTTTTTTGGGACGTGACATTTCTTTATTAAGAATTTCGTTCTAATATTGGAACCTTATTGAAATTTATAAATATATTTTTAAACTACTAAATTTTTCATATTATTAAAGTAAACTTGATTAAAGTAGCTTGTGGGTAAAGTAAAATAAAATTAAAAAATTTATTTTTGAACCGTATAGAAATAAATGCGGATTTTTTTTACAATCAAACAATTCATTTTATTATTCTACTATATCGTATTATGATCTGTGACATAAAAATAAAAAGTGGGAGAAGTTTAATTAAATTTAAATTGCGAAACGATTTGGAATTTCGGTGAGAGAACTTGGAAATTCGTTATAAAGTTATCCAATAAGCAGCGTACTTGATATATACATATTTTATGTATGGGAAAACTCGTTATTGACGATTAATAAGGTAATACAACTATATAATTATATATAATACGAAGGTACTCTTACAAAAAAAAAACCTAAATAACAACTTTTTAGGAATAACCTTTTTTAACCTTTTAACTAAAATAAGGCGTTAATTCTGGCTTTAACAATTTTAACCCTTTTTTTGAATATAGGCCTAAATAAGTGAAGCGGGTCACTTTTTAAGCGAATTAAATCTAAATTATTAAAAACTTATTTTTAATAAAGATTAAAATAATTAATAGATATATTTTTAAAATTTGTTAAAATATTTTTTTTGTTTTTTATTATATATATTTTTACTTGCAATCAACCAATAAGTAGATAAGTTACATACGAAAAAACTTAAAGTTTATTTACAATATCTTTTTATATATTATATTTAAAAACAATATTTTTTATTCGTTTTAATGTAGTATAGATATTTTTACTGGCAATAAGCCCAATAGGGTTATAATCCAATATTATGGAAAGAAGTTAAATCCCTACAAATTAAACATAATTTTTTTAATTTTAAAATTTAAAACTATTCTCAATTTACTTTAAAAAAAGTAATCAAAACAAAAAAATACAATTTCTGTAAACTTTTAAAATTGAGAAAATTAAGCTTATTTTATTGAGGGCATCCCAATGGTTTCTGCTTAGAAAATGTGGATAAATATTTAGTTATCGATAAATAGTCGGAATCACACATGTATTAAAATTGAAAAGGTCCGCATCGCTTATTTTCGCCGATGTATAATATAGATTTATATAATGTAATGAGTAATAATGACAAACCATCTTGCTTTGTAGCTAGACTTCGCATCATCTTACAATCATAGTTGTTAAGAAATTTTTAAATACTTAAACTTAACAGTTTTTAATTATTTATCTTGAATAATTTAATTTAGAAAATATTTCGGTTATCTTTTAATTTACTTTTTAATACTCTGCACCTTATGGCAGGGTATGCAACATATATACCCCAAAAGTTGCCTAAGGTTTGAGTATGGTGTCTACCGATGTCCTTCTGTCTATCTGTTCGATCTAATAGATGAAAAAAGCTAGAGCAACCAAAATTTTTGATAAGATCCCTCATCATTTTATCATTTATCTCACTTTATTGTTATTGGGCTTTTAATATATACATAGCTTCCAAAGTGTGTTTCATAAGACCTCGAAAAAAAACCCAAAATTTATTAATGGAAAATTCTTTTGCTTATGAAAATTTCCCCCAGCGATTTTTGAAAAGTAATTTTGAAATTCGATGCAGAATGGCAAAAAAAATGGTAAACCTTTGGTTATCTTTTAGAGTTTCCCAGCATTGTACCAAATTGGTAAAAATCGGTTGGATCATATTACATACTTACAAGAAAGATATCGTAACCAAATTTGCCAAATAAAAATCTTTTAGAGTTTTGAAGCAATGTGCCGGATTTGATTGCAATATGGTGGTATAGGCATATCAAAAATGTCCGCGTCCAACTTCGACGTACGCCATCTTTTTTGTTTAAAAGGTAATTAATTAACCGCATCTTATTTTCAACAGGCACTTAATTCCTTTAAGTATCAAAACCGTAGCCTTAGTTAATATTCTGTCTCGTTGCGTATCTTCTCCCTAAGTGGTTTACTCATTCATTGGATATTTTTAAACTTTCGTTCAAAATGTTACGAATTTTTTCCGCAAATAAATTTTTGTAAGCTAACTACGTCACATCATCATATAATTGTGCTTTCTAGCGTGGGAATTAATCAAATTTCCCACCAAGAGAAAATCCCAAATACCTTTTTCAAAAGTGTAACCACAAATTTCTTAACCAAAAAGAGTCATATGTGTATCGATCGCTTAAGACGAGTTCCGACTGTGAGTGCCGCTGAGTCGTCAAATAGCCAAGACAGTTTATAGCCAATTCTCGTTACGATGGCTGGGCTGGTTAATACCAAGTTCAAGTTCAGCTTACGACCAGGTGTCGCAGCACGCTTCAATTGGTAGCAGAAACCGCAAAATCAAATCCAATGAGTATTGTCTTCACTTGAGCGAGTACAACGTAAAGGGTCAAGTTCAGTTAGCCAGTTGGCAATTGGCTGTAAGCCATGCAATTAGTTGGCTTAATTGTTGCCATTGATTTAAATCGAATCAATTAGCCAATGTTCAATTGCCTTGGCGTTGCTTTCTTTTGTTGAGTTTTTGTTTGATGCTTGCTTTTAAACGTAATTGAAATAGTTGAATAGTGGAATAGTTGGTTTTGGCATTTTTTGTGATTATTTGATTGTTGTTAAGCGCAAAAGTTATCAATCATTTGCATGAATTTTGGCCTCAGCCTAAAGGTTATTGCCACTTTGAGGAATTGAAAAGTAAGTAAATTGTTTGAGTTGCCAAAAAAAAAGCAAGCAAAAACAAAGCAAAAACGGTATGCTCCAACTTGTCTACATAATGTTTTGACAGCATCATAGATTTGGCTAATAAATGAGCAGCTTTTAAGTTTGTGGCCAAAAATAGCTGCTGATTTGAGCGACTAACTATTTTAATTGCTGGCCGCGTGTGTCTTTTAGATCCTGTAGGAAACTGTTGGGACAGGTCTTTGAGCTCGCTGTAACATTAATCATTTAGATGCTATCACGCATAATTTATAAATTGTTATAATTAAGGCTGTAAGCATTACAACAAATTAAAAAAAAAAAACTGAAAAAAGCGCCAAAAGTTAATGTATTCAA
This sequence comes from Chymomyza amoena, assembly GCA_037043745.1. Classification (NCBI taxonomy): domain Eukaryota; kingdom Metazoa; phylum Arthropoda; class Insecta; order Diptera; family Drosophilidae; genus Chymomyza; species Chymomyza amoena. The sequence goes on along the minus strand of JBAMAX010004670.1, from coordinate 23,421 downwards.
ATTAGCCGCATCAACACACGCGTTAAAGGAAGTTAAATGCCCTCTAGAGTCTTAAAATATTAATACGGCACGGAAATCCAGATGACAACATGCACACTTTGGTTGTCATTGCATTAGCCATAAAGCTGTTGATTTTAAGAGTCATACGTTTAATGTTTAATAAATAAACTGACTTGCGACTCATACTGAACTTTGTTTTTTTTTTTTCTTGATATAATTAGACTTGTTATATGCCAATTAGCGGCGTGTTGAGGAAGCTTTGGAACGTACTGCACCGTTATTTAGCAATCATTTTGTTAATTGTGCCCAAATGCATCGAGAATTATGAAAAGAAAGCAAGGTTCTACAATTTGCATTGGCTAAGTGTCGAGAATTCTCACGCCGTTAACCTTGACAATGCCCGCAATATATAAAACGTTGGCATTGCCCCGGCTGAGTATGAGTAATGTAACGCATTTGGCTGTCGGCGAGGAAGAAAACTCTTGGAACTGGTTTTTCCATTAGGTGTCAGGCGTCGCCGCGGTTTTTTGTGGGTCCGCTTATTTATTTTTTATTGGCTTGACAAACTGACAGACTTACTGGCGTTATGTGTAGTTTGTAGTATAGTTTTAGTGTGCATGCAAATATTGGCTTAAATGAAACAGGTTGTTGTACGTTTTGTAGTAGGCTGACCGGGTATATGTTGATGGATATATGTAGCTTTATTCATGAGTAACTGCTTTCGCTATGTTATTAACTTCTCAAGATATGTAATCAACATTTACTTTCATTATTATTTCCGTTGATAAAATAATTATTTGTGGCAGTGCGTAAACGCACAACAAGCTGCAACACGTAAAGCTGACATCATATTTAAATTCAACAGCTCATAGCAGCTAGCTTTTTGTAGCGCTCACAGCATCATTCATAAGCCATACAACAGCTTAGCGCTGCGTAAGCCGTGTGTGTATAATCGATAGCTTGCATATTAATAAACGAGCACATCGATATGTTTGCTAATTAGTGTGACCTTGCTATATACAATACACATACGCTCTTCTTATCAGAAAAATTTAACGCTATGGTATTTAGTATAAATATAATTTTTTTAAATTTTAAATTTGAAACATCTTTTTTTGTCACCTTCTCGCTTTGTAATTTACTTCACTATCTCTCGTACTTTTCACAACGTCACTCTCACACAAAAGGTAGCAAAAGTATGATGCCTATATAATCGAATTTTAATCCATCAGGACTGTAAATTTACAAATAAATAAAAGTAATTACCAAAATTACTTTATTGTTGTAATATTTATTTATTTATTTGTATAATAACGTTGAGTAAATTTAAAAACTAACCTAACTAAGTAGGCAGCAAAAGGCCTTCGGCACATAAATATTTATAAAAGCGCTCTAAACAAACAGCTTTTGATCGACGAATTCTTTGCAAAAGTCAACACATCAATAGCTTTTGTGTTACTATGTCAATTTTCTCTAAAAACAACTTATCTAAAGCAAATAGTAGGCTTTTAATCTGCTCTAACGTGTCTTTGGTATATTTGCCGATACACATACCAGCAGTTATCGCGGTATTTTTTCATGTGCGTTTCGACTATGGCTTTGGCGTATTTCTGCGCTGCCAGCATGCGGTCACACTGCACTTGTATTTACTATTTATTTTTGTATTAAGTTAATTCGGAAGACACACCAATTTAAGCGTAAATAAACCTAGCTTTATTTTCATGCTACACATCTAAAATTATTGCGTGGCATGCGCGCGGCTGCCTTAAATAGTAAACAAATCATATAACAGTGCTGGCTGTATTGAATGGCTTTGAAAAATCGACAATGCTGCAAACGAAGAGAAAAAGTTTATAATAATTTTGCATTAATAAAGAGCAGCGACGCAAAGCAAAAAAAAAATAAGTGCAGTGTATGTGTGCGTGCGTATGTGTGTGTATGTGTTTAAACCCAAAATAAAAAGGTGCATAAAAATAAACGCAAAAAAATCAATGATTTCCAAACTACACACAAAATAAAACTGTGCCGAGGCAGACGACGTAGACGACGACACCAAAAGACCTTGAGCCCAAACGAGAGTGTTGCTGCTGAGCCATTTAAATATACATATATTAAGACCCAACTGGACTGATGTACAGGTGCTGTTGTTGTTGTTGTTGCCATCAGTCAGCAGTACAGCCAGTCCAAGTCTGGCCTTTAAGTTCTTTAACTAGCAGCGTGACACACTGCAAAATGGTCTAATCAGACATAGGTGTCGCATTATTATCAAAGATAAGACCAGCGCACATACATTCATAACAACATAACCCAACACTAGCGCTAGCTAGCTGAAGTCATAGCCAAGCTAGCAACACCTTGCCCACGTTCATACAAGGTTAGCCGTATTGTGACTCAACCGCTGCGCTGCCAGCGCCCATATTACAATAGTTGACGCTCCGCAAACGTCACTCGGTATGCTGCGCGCGGTGCTTCTTGAATTTTTCATTCATATTCATTCAAAAAACTTTGAAAATTTAAATATAATCGAGTTCCCCACATTTTTGCAATAATTGCGATTGTTTATTATCAACGGCTGTTGCTTTACACTCTGCTGGTGTTCGTTCATGCTTACGCTCACTTCACGTCTCTGGCCTCTCACTGCGCTTTTTATTTTTATATATTAAAATTAATACAATTTTTTTACGCGCTCTTGTGTGTTTATATATATGCTGTACGCCATTTGTATGCGCCTTTTTTAAACCAAAGCTGTTGCGCCGACGCATAAATGAGTACGAGCACCATGAGGTCACAGGAGGGACATCAGGCAGCAGCGCTGTCGCGTCCAAAAATTAATGCCGGCAGCACGCTGCTGACTCAGGAGGAGAATGATGCGGTCTTTGCGTTGCTTGGGAGAAAGTGCCAGGTGAGTTGATTATTACGTCTTTCTCTTCTACTGTGTGTGATCGTGTCATCGTCTCTTTTTTGTTGATTGAAAGCCAGCCAGATTGGCAGCGAAGAGTCTTCTTCAGTTAGTCAGTCAGTCAAAGCATTGTATGATTAATATGTGTGATTAATATTACAGCAAGCTACAAACACTTGTTTTATACATACCACATAAACGATAAAATGTTTAATTGTATACTATGTACATAATATGATAAAACGTTCCATATAGTATATACAGAAAGTGTGTCGACAAATTGACTAAAGGGGCTTACTTTAAAGCACTGTTTGCAAAAAGAAGTACAAAATTCCGGGCCTGTAGATTTGTACAGGCAGAAGAATGCCGCATCATCTGTCTATACGAAAGAACACCAAAAAACATTTTTTACGAGCCGCTTAGAAAACTTCAAGATCTCCTCATTCCCACCCTCCAATAACTTTAAATCTTTTCTTTGACAAACCTGCCCATTCCATCTACGTTGTTGCCACTTACTAAAGCTGTAAAGTTGTGTAAAAGCTCAAAGTAACAACTGCGAGATTAGAGTAACCTAGATAAACCAGATCTCAGATAAATAGAAGCTCAACCTTATGTACTGTAGGATTCTTTAGATATATGTCAACTACAGTAGCGGATTTAACAGGTAAAAGCGCGCTTGTCCACTTCAGGGCCCCTCTTGCTGAAAGTTACACCTTCGATTTCTTTAAAATGAGAAAATGAGACAGGAGTCTCAGACAGACTATGCATCAAAGAACGTTTTTTATGTTGCTGTCTCGATTTCTCATTACATTATTGGTTTCTTGTTTGAAAAATATCCATTCGAAAAAATTCATCAATGTGGTCATGGTTTACTAGCACTTATCAGCGATGGGAAAACCTTTTGAAAGAAAGCAAAAATCTGTCTCAAAATACAAAATCTTTCGGCATTCAACTTCTGGAAGAATTGAAACTTAAACTTTTTGAGACCAACTCTGACTGTCGAAGAGAGACACAAGATGAACAGTGTGCTGTTCCATTAGAAGATATCGAAGCGAAGCGCTGTCACAGAAACAAAGACTCCATATCAAAAGCTTGAGTGATAGTCGTTGGTCTGCACGGCTGAAAGCAGTATAAGTTATTATCCAAAATATTGACTGTGTTGACAACTGTTTAGAACGAAAAACATCGAGAGAAAAGGCTACTGGAGAAGATATAATGGACACAAATTCTCCACTTTCGGCGATCAATTGGCAATTTGTACTAAATCTGACATGGTGGAAATCAGTCCTTGCTGAAGTGCAATTACAGAAAAAATAAGTTGATCTTTTGATGGCCCAAAATTTTCTCGAAAATGTAATGAAGAACTTGAAAAGCTTGGGTGAGGAGAGCAAGTATGATTCTTTCGTTTCGAAAGCTAAATCTCAATAGGAAAAGATGGGGTGGAAGAACCCGGATTTTCCGATCATTAAACAACGACGAACGAAAAAAATGCCAGGCGAGAAAGCAGTGGACAGTACCCTGGATATGGCAACGAAAAGGGTCAAAGGTTTTAATGAGATAAACTTACTTTTCGGATTTCTCAAACCTGAATCCTTCAAAAACATGGAAGAGAAAGAATTTGAAAAAAATTTGTGCAATTTAATGAAGAAATATCCAACTTTTTTTACAACTGCTCTGAAGTATGAATTGATCAGTTTTGCGGATATATATTGAAGAAATTTTGCCCACGGAGCCTTTTTCCTTAAATCCGCCACTGGTCAACTATGCTACATTAATTTCTGAATTAGTTTTTTTTTTTTTTTTTTGCACTTGATGTTGAACTTCCTTCCGCCTAGCAGCCGCTTTGGTGTCATCTCAAATGTCGTCGAATTATATGAAAATCTGCCTTTTTTTTGCCAACAGCAATTAGTTGGCAGCTGCAAAAATTAACGTCTGTAATATTATAGTCACAGCTGTTGTCGTTTTCATAGCAGTGCGTTAATTTTTAAGTCCCACTGTTTGACATACACATATGTACATAAAAATAATGCTTTTATCTACAAGCGATTTGTAATCGACTTGCCTATCAGCAAAAACAACAACAATGTCATAAAGTTTGCTATAATAATTAAGTTTTAGTCAACAAAGCCAGCCAATGGTTTATACTGAAAAAAAAGGCTGATTTTGTTTTTTACTTTTTGGCAACATTTTGCAAAACTTAATCATTTTTATACACCTAAATTGAAAAGTAACGTTTGGTTTTAGTATATTTTAGACCATAAATTGATAGGCTTTCGCAATTGACAAATAGGCGCTCATTCTAATCTTATCTTATCTGGCATATATTTATACATATGTATACCTAAGATAAGCGCTCATAGCATAAAAAGTAGCCAGGTAACAATAAATTGAAAAATAACTCAAAAATTACTACGCCACAAAACACGCAAATGCCTAGTCAGTGGAGTATGTACAGTATACGTCACGAAGTTTGAACCAATTATTTATTTTATAGTCGAAAAATTGCTTCTGGCTCTTTTTCTGAGAAGCAAAGTAAATTTAAAAGTAAAAGTTCGTAGGGTTTGTGTTTTATGCTTTATTTGGAATAACTTCTCTACATTTTCGAATCAGCTCTGTTATCTATCTTCTATTGTTACGGGTGTTCTCATGAACGGGTCGAGGAATTTTAAATCTGATTTCGCATGTATTAGAGGTTGTCAATTCGAAGGTTTTAAGCCTATTGCGATGTGTTTGCGTATATTGGTTCGTGAGATATAAGCATTTTTGTGAAAATCGTTAATATAGCACAGTAAAAAGTTTGTCAACACCGGGTATTAAGCACAGACAGAAGCGTAGTCGTAAAGGGATTGAATTGTAGTTTCTGTGGGGTATGAATTTATAAGAGATTATAAGAGAGCTCGCTCTTAAGAATACTTAAGTTCGTCTTTACGGCTTTTTAGAGACTCATGAAAGTCAACTAATCCAAAAATCTTATGATTGTCTAGATAAGCTAACTAGAGAACCTTATGATGTTTATACATTTTAAGAGTATTCAAAAAGTTTGGGCAGGACAACGTCTGCCGGGCTCATCAGTAATTTGAATAAAAGTAAGAAAGATTTTACATTTCCACAAAATATTTTGAATGCTTTTAATAGCAAATCTATAAAATATCTTTTACCATATTGTCAAATCCTGTCTTCGGGTCGTTTCACGTTTCAGCCTCGACAAAACACATGTTTTAACGTAGACTTCTGTATTTTAATTCAATACCATTATGGCAAAGAAAATACCTTCGAAGGAACGACTCATACCAAAGATTCAAAAGTATAGGCTTATGCAAATTTATTTAATCGCTCAAAAAAGGCGTTGCGGACCCCATTAAGCATATATTTTTTTTATTAGCATTAAAAGCCGAGTAGAAAAAGTCATGCTTCATATGGAAAGCATGAAATTTTACCAAAAGATGCTCAAGCTCATTTTACGATTTATAGCTATAACAATATTTAAAAATTTATGGCTTTTTAAACTTGGATACAAATTTTTTAAAAATATTGGATAAAAATGTTTTTCAGACCCCATACAATCTGCACATAACTAAAATCTTTGTAATATTACTTGCAAAAAAAGTGGCAGTGTAGAGTTCCTAGAAAGTAAGTATTAGACTAGACCTTGCAGAATCGGCAGCATTCAACTTTGTTGATCCAGCTTCTTCAAAGTCAAGCAGCCACGACTCAATCTGAGAAATATAAAAGGCGCTAAAAGAGTTACCAAGCGAAGGAAGCATGCGGCGGAGTCCCCTGTTTTTATCTGTTAAAACGGCAACTCTAAAAAGATTACGGATCGTTAATGGGGAAAATAGATTATACCGATCAAAATATTGACTTTTTTATTGCATAAATTGTTAATATTACTAGTCAAGAATATGTGGTTAAAATTTAAAAACAAAATTCGCATTATTCCCAATGCTATGAAGACTAAAGTGACCGCTCGTCGGTCTGGAGTCGAAGCGCGCGGTAGTTAGAACTGAGCGTTTTTCTCGAAACAACTTTTTTCAACTTGTGGGCATTCTATCTTTCAAAGTTATTGACCAGTCGTTCTGAAATTCGGTGTGAACATTCTTTATTAATTAAAATACAGATGAACCAAATTGGGATTATATGATTATTAAAAATATGTTTTTTTATGCAAAAAGGTGAAAAATATGATATAAAAACATAACATTGTCTTCAAACACTTCAAAAAAATTCAATTTTCAATTTTTTTTTACACAATCAGGTTCATATTCTTAGGAAATGTGTTGCTAACGAAAAAAAAGATTGTGATGATTATAGATGAAAATTGAAAACACAGGAATGCTCACCAACAAAATAATCCGGTGGCAATCGTCCACAGACAGCACGTTCTAACGACACTATTTCCGGCGGAATTATATTAATTGAGAAATTATATATTTTTTGGAAAGTAGAAGTTCTAATTGGTATCAAGCTATGTACTATTTATTATTTACGCTAGTTATGTCAGATTTATTATTTTTATTTATTTATAAACAGCTCCTACCTAAATTAAATTATGGTACGTGATTTCTATTAATTTTTGTCAATCGAGCAGGAAATTAGCATACTTTGGTATTTTTATACCCCTAGATATTATATTTAGTATACGATATCTAGGTATTTATACGGGCAGACGGAAACCTCACCTTCACCTTATATATATAGGCACAAAATACACTTTATATTTCCAAGCAGGAATGGATCGACGGGGGGTCTTTGGGTCCCTGACCCACGCAAAAGTTAGGAAAATGTCTTGAAAGTCTTTTGCGAATTCTGATATACATATATAGACATAAAGAGCCATCCCCCAGATCCGAACCTGCTTTCAAGGCATACTAACAATGCAGCTATATAAAAATAATATTTTTCAACATTTCCATTTTATTTGATAATATATTTAGAATTTTACTTCAGAGCATTTCCATTTTAAATTCAAAAATAACAAGCAACGGCTTATAAGATCTAAAAATGTTTGTTACTTACAAAGATTCTTTTTATAAAAGATTAAGGAAATCATATTTCTTAATTTAATATTTTTTTTTATTTATTTTTTTTATGCATCAAAATGTCATGTTTAAATTTTATTTAGAAGAAATTCCATTTTTTAATCCAAAATGTTTTTAATTTCGACTAAGGAGACAACTAAGATTTTTCTTCACTTAAGCGTTCTCTTTTGCGAGCTTCTACTGTATGTCCATATATACATATATAGAAGTCTAGTACGTGAAAAAATATCTAGAAATCTACAGTTATGCGTAATTATACTGTGCATGACATGTAAGCGTTTCTATTTTTTTTTTTCACCAGTTTTTAATTATAATTCATGCTTTGCTAATTTTCAACTTTCCATCGCACAGTAACCAAACCAACTATGAACCAATTGACAAGAGTGCAAACCTGCAGCGAACTTCGTGGATAGCCATAAACAATTTAATGACAACTTTGCAATACCCTTTCCATTTGAATGCATTAATAATATTTACATAAAAGTGCAATATTTTATGAAGCTGTTTGTTGATGTCAAAGCTCAGCGTTTATAATAAATTAAAAGAAATGACTTAAAAGCTATTTTAGTTACTCACCGCATTTTAATTTGTATAGATGGATGGTTTTGTTGTTATTGTAGTTGTTGTTGTTGGTATTGTTGTTGTTGCCATTTGTCGTCATTTGCTTTGGCTACTTAAGCTTAAATATTTCACGCGTATTTCTATACAATTTTAAGCAGACAAGTTAGACTTTCTAATTGCTGTTTATGTTTTGTATCTGTATCTGTCTCTCTTTCTATTATCTGTATCTTTGTTGTTATTTTAAGTTTTATGTGCTCTCCCTTGGCCCCACAACCCCATGCCGCAACCCCAAATCGAGACTAAGTCAAGTTAAGTTGACAAGTTTTATGTTTTGTGATTTTTTTTTATATACACTTGACAAGAGTGGTTTAACTTTGGGATCAAAGTTGTCAATCTTAATTAAGAAATGCGACGTCTGTCCTTTTTTTGTGGGGGCTTTTCGGCATGACAGATATCAATATTTAATTTTTAATAAGCAAATTACAAGCAATATGGATTTCAGTCTTGCTATGTTTTTATAACACTCAAGTTTATAATTAGCTACAGTATATAAAGTTCAATGAAAATAAAAGTTTGCGATGACTTGACAATTGGCCGTAACTGTGACCGACACCGTATCAAATAAATTGACGATTCGCTGCTCTCATAATTAGATATCTTGTATGGTTATTATTATGCGTAAATCGTGTTATGGTGATGTGCGGTGACCTGAAGGCCAATTGTGTCAATAGGATAGGTTTTCTCCGAGAAAAATTCGGATCGTGCTACAGTGAGCCCAATCCGAATATACGAAACTATCGCGAAGGTCCAAAATATGAAATTTTTTCAGTCGTCTAAAGTATGATCTGGAAGGTTAATTCCCAGCGAGTTTTCATGATTTGACAGTCTCTCTAAATATCTTTCGATTTCGATTTGGATATACCACGGGGCATCTGCAATTTTGCGCAAAGTTTTGTTTTGTAAAGTTTGGATTTTTTTAATATTTGACTTGGCAGCTGTTCCCCAGATTTGAATGCCATAAGACCAAGTTGGCATTATTAAACTCTTATATAGAATTCTTTTATAATCCAAAGATAGCTTGCTATTTCTACCAAGTAGCCAGTCCATTTTGCCAAGTTTGGTTCTACATCTCGCTGTTATTATTTTAATGTGGTCCCTCCAACACAATTTTTTGTGGAGGTGAATTCCAAGATACGGGTGTGATGTTTTCATTGGAATTATCTCTCCATTTAAAGTAAGCGCAGGACTTGGGTCTTTCCTTAACGAGAATAAAACGCTGGAAGATTTGTCACCATTAAGCAGGATGTTCCAGCGTTTCGCCCAAGTTGCTATAATGTCCAAGACGAAAGAATGGCCCGTCGAGCTCGGCATGTCCATAGTAAAAATGGTGAATAAAAATGGAGTTAGAACGCTACCTTGCGGCACTCCAGCTTTAATGGTCCGTCGTTCCGAGAGTTCACCTTTCACCATAACTTTGAAAGATCGATTGTCAAGAAATGATTTTATGATTTCATAATGAGGAGCAGGAAGGGCACATTTAAGTTTTTGTAGTAAAAAGTAAATAAGAATAACAAAAATTACTTCGTTCTAGATCATTGAACCATTATTTAAAAAAAAAAAAAATTTATTTAGCTCTTTTAGTAACTTTTTAGGCCTTTTTCCATCTTTCTTAGCACCTTTCAACCTTCTTCGTCTTTATGGCATTTGGTGTGTTCGTCTTCCAATCAAATACAATAATCCTCGCATAATGTATTAAGCATAAAAGATTTTATGGAATTAAATCTATGTTGTACAGCTGCTGAAATATGTGCCATTATAATTGGAGCTTTTAGATTTCGTGGGTCATTTTCAATATTTCAGTCTTTGAAAGACAAAGCCCTCTGTGCTGATCCTTCTTATAACTTTATCGTCTACTCCCAGCAGTGGCGAAGCGAGAGCGTTGAATGTGGGGGGTGATGAGCTCAAAATGCCGACTCGATTCAACAAATTACCGACAAATAACCGATTCTGAATTATTATTTCTCGAATATTGCGTAAAATATCCGAGATTTGCCAACTGATGGATGTTTGGGGGGTCTCATACCCCCACCTCGCTACGCCCCTGACTCCCAGCCTTCTTTCTTCAAAACCTTTATTAAAAGCCTTTCACCCTCAAAAATCTTCGACAGCATAGAACTCATAGCTTCATCTTCTTTGTTCCATCGGATACGATAATTGTCGCCAAGGATATTATGGAATACCAATTGCGGATCTGCTGAAATTAATTAATCCGTCATGTCGTCATAGGTTAGGTTACACTGGCTGACTCCTAGGGGAAGTCACACATAGACTGCCTAGACCTTAGTGGAACCGGAGGATGCGGCTGGTGCACAATGCAGGTTACTCGTCGAGTATGCGAACGCCAATAGCTTTTGAGGCGCCCTGTCGGCTGCCTATACCAGTGACGTAAACCAGGCTTTTCCTAAATATTTCAGTCTTGATGCGCATAAGGCGGGGTAGCGGAAATGAGGTGCTTCAGCGTCTCTTTAGCCTCTGTCTCCCTACACTTTCTGCATTAGCCTTGTAGTTCGCAGCTTTAGTCTCCAAGGATTGCAGAACCGCGCCACAATTTGTCATCGCGTACCCTTGTTGTTGTTGTTGTGGTAGTATATGTACAACTGCCCCGACCTGCTCCAACCAGAACAGAGGTGTGACCGTTGGCGACACGCAGATAGGTATTATTCCCTCCGTGCCCGGCGCTGGTAACAGTCACTCTTTCCCGCGGCATTTGGGTTGACATCCTAGCCTAAGTTGTTTCCTTAGAGGATTTCAGCGCGCGGGGGTTTGATTGAATTTTGTTCTTGGGAACCACCCCAAGTCATTCTATGCCTGCTGTCAGGCACCTCTGACCTCCAACGTAGCAACACCAGACTGGGAAATCCAGATACTGCTGCGCTGTTGCTTCAGCTAGACCATGCACTGGCCCAAGCGTCGAGGGAGAACAAGTGCCTGACTCTGGTGCTTGAGCCAGTACACTGTCCATTGCCCAGCCGGCACCCTCTTGAAGGGTTCAGCCAGAGGATTTTCGTCAGTCGTTATATTTAATAATTCCCTGTTTGACCCCTTGGAGAAGCATGGGGATCTCTATTAATAACTATTCGAACAAAACAGGGGACCTACAGTTTATACCCGATTTCGAACGACGGTGTCTTTAATTAATAGGGACTTTTTCGTTATGTTTAGCACTTGTAATTTATGATGTTCTATGCCAAACATCATAAAATGTTGTCACTTTAGAGCAAATTGAAGGTTCAACTATCTATTGAGATCCAAGTGGTCTTTATTTGCAAAAGTGACTCTCTGATGCATCTATCCGAGATCTTTTTGTTTTGTGGTGGTGCCAAAGCACCAAATTAAAGTTCTCAGGGTCTATCTGGGAATCGCTTCACAATAACAGATACTACATCTTGCTCCGGTTTACCAGCAAATCTATCCTAAAAGATTCTCTTTGGATAAAAGTGCAGTGGCTGCGATACCAGCTCTCAGCATTCGATCAATAATCAATGAATATCATCTGTAGACGCAAACATTTGAATACTTTTGTAAGAAAATGTTTCCATAATCTGTTTAGTGTTGCCAAATCTTGGGAAACATTATACGACTATGTATATAACACCATAGTCAATAGCAACTTTTCATTAGTTCGCAAGAGTATATAAACTTTGAACGATAGCGTAAGCTTTTCTTTCTGGTTTTATTTTATTGGTGTTTTGTTTTGCCATCGATTTTATGCTTTTTGTAAGAAAAACACATAGTAGAGATACAAAGCTTGTTCATAGAAGGCAAGACATCATTTTACATTACTACTTATGTCAACACACACACTAACACACACCGACTGTCAGACAGAGAGACAGACAGCCAAGCACACACTCATAGATACAAACGTAAATACATCAATAAAAATTCAAAGTGTATCTATCACACTTGAAGCGCCAACGCCAGCTGAGCTCTGTGTGGGATTCATGTTGACTACATAGTACATATGTACATACGATGTACATAAATATGTGTGATGGCCGCCTGTCAACGTCGCTTTCATTCGAGCCAAAGGTCATAATGTGTATCAAATTTATGTGCCAATGAGTTGTCATTAATGGCCGCATAAATACGTACAGAAAAAAAATATATAAATTAATAAACATTTATGGCATATCCAAAATATTTGCGTGCTCACGAGACTTTAATGCAATTTATTTGTTTTTTTATTGATTAAGCTAATTTGCAGCTGCACTGCCGTAATTAGTGGCACGTTTAAAAATTGGCATTACAGAGAAGTGCCTTGTGGTCAAGACCACGTCGTAAAATATCTAAAGTGTAGGAAATATGAAAGCCTCGAAAATTATTTTATGAATCCGCCAATGATACATAATATGCGTATATGATACTATATAGTTTGGAGCTTTGCCAGCTCGGGTCACCCTTTGCTGTATTTGTCAGGCCATGGTCACATTTCGACTCAAATGTCAAATGTTATGCAGCAGCTTGCTGCAGCACATCAAAAAGTAATTTTGTGAAACAACCAACGAGATTTGTTTTTCACAGTTTGCCAAGGATTTAAATGCGGCAGTCTTGTGGCCTTACTAAGGCGCCATCATGCCGGCTCGTTTCCTGCCTAGGCATCAGGGTTGGTCGCGTGACAAGGTGCATTTTAGAGTTACTCTGCTAAGGAGATGGGCGCGTGACAATTTACTTTTTCTTTCTCGAAACTTTTCTTAAAGATCAATGTTTCCGTAAAATGTGTTGGGAAAAATAATGGATTAGACATGTATAAAATTAAAAGAAGTTATATGATTTCTTAACTAGGGTTTTATCCAATGGGACCACTTTAGTAAAATAGATTGATGCCTTTGTCTCAATCAAGAAGAACATATCCGGTACCCAAAAGTATATTAAAAATGTATATAAAACCAAAAATAGCTCAGGTTCTTCTTCAAAACATCAAACTATCACAATTTATAAAAAGACCTTTCTCTAAGCAGGTTAGATGAAACTAAATTGATACGTCTTCGTGAGGTCACACTACATTCATTCACATGAAACCCAATTCGCCTTATACAACATCCCTTTTTGTAAATGTGTTCCTTATTTAGACTTAACATCAAAATTCGTTTTTTGGAAAGAACCCACAGCCCCACAAAATTTTTTTTCGTAGAAAGAAACTTGACGCAAACAATAAAATAAGCATTTTCAAACTATCGAAGCGTAGTCATAGTGTCACGAAATTGAAGTAAACCTTTTAAATTTGAAAAAAAAATGGAGTATCTTCAAATAAAATATTACCTTTAAACTTATCAAATCATTGTATAACTAATCTTCAACTTTACTTTAATGTATTCCTATTCATTTTTTTCTCCGAAACATGCTTGGAATTTTATTTTGTAGGTGTAAAAATAAAGAATGAGGTATACCGATCAAAAAGTTTTTGGGAAATTAATCGGTATATTTCTTTTTTTATTAGGTTGGTAGGAATGTTTTTCACATCTTGTCATAATTCGAGCGCAATTTGCCTTATTATTGTAGTATTGGTTTGGCAGCTGTTGTTGTTAATCGAAAAAAGGACGCTCTTTGATTTTCGCAATGGAAAAAAACGTGTATCAACGAGTTTGTTTGAAATTTTCTGTTGCGAATGAATTTTCGTGTGCAAAAGGCCTTCACTGAGGACTGTATGTCCAAAACACAGGCATATGAGTGGTACAAATTGTTCAGAGAGGGTTGTGAAGACGTCAAAGATTTGTCTCGTTTCGGTCGTACTTTAACATCAAATACCGAAGAAAACGTCGATGCAGTGAAGAAAATTGTGTTCGAAAATCGTAGTGTCGGTATTCGTGAGATTGCTGCAGACCTTGGCATCGCATATGGATCAGCCGAACACATTTTGGTTGAAGTTTTGGGCATGAAACGCGTCGCGACCCGACTCGTGACAAAAACGTTGAATTGTTTTTTTTTTCATTATTTTGGAATTTTTGGCCAAACACTCAACGGTCGCTCAGGCTCAGTATTCACCAGATATTGCACCGTGTGACTTATTCCCGTTCCCCAAATTCAAATTGCCATTAAGAGGGAAGCGTTTTGACACCATTGAGATCATCAAACAAAATTCGAAGAAGGAACTCAAAGCCATCCCTGCCCAGGCCTACCAAAAGTGTATGGATGATTGAATCAAGCTCAAATTATGACAACCTGTCAAAAACAGTCCTACCAACCTAATAAAAAATAAATATACCGATTCATTTTGCGCGCGCCATTTGAAAAACGCCTTTCCGGAAACTTTTTGATTTTAAGGTACATTTTGTGTTAACCAATTTTCCACTAATAAACAAACTTATGGTTCTTTAAGGGCTCAAAACTTATTTTTTATTTTACATATTCAAATAATTGGCATTTCAAACGTAAAATCTTATATATAAAAATGAATCGCAAAATGTGTTGCTAAGCGCATAACTCAACAACGCCTCGACCAATTTGGCCAAATCTTTTTTAAAATGTTCGTTGAAGTTCAAGGATGGTTTTTACGTTTTTTTTTTTTTTTTAATTAGAATTATTGCTGGAAAAACCCTAAAAATAGCCCTTTTCTTTTTCCCATACAAATGATTTGTAACTAAAACGTAGTCAACTACGACTTTGACTTCAAGTCATGTCAAATTTAAAAAAAAAAAGTTGTCTGTGACCTAATTTGAGTTTGCTTTTGTCAACTGATACACGAAACAAATTCGTATATCGTGTTTTGTGCAGAGTGTTTACTTAGTTAGTGTTTGTTTAGTTCGTGATTAGTGAAAAAATAATTAATATTTGATATGCCTCCTATAAGACGAAGCAATTTAGGTAGAAGAACCAGAAATGCTACAAACCAAGCTAATTACCAATCAAATCGTACTGCACAAGAACGTGACGACGGAAATGAACGTGAAAGAATTCGGATATCACAAACGCGTGAAGCGCGAGCGCGACATTCTACTAATAATCGCGCAAGTTTGAATCGAGCTGCTTTCAGTTACGATGTGTCAATTGACTACAGTAACTACCAATGTGTTGTTATTGGTTCTATGAACTCGGTTTGCTCACACTGTAAGGCATTAAAATACAAAAACGAAGCCAATGGATTGTGTTGCGCAAATGGTAAAGTAAAATTGATACCATTGGATCCACCACCAGAACCATTGTACTCATTGGTTTCAGGAATAGGAACAGATTCTATACACTTTTTGACACATATCCAACAATATAACAATTGCTTTCAAATGACTTCATTTGGGGCAACAAATGTAGTTCGGGAAAATTTTATGCCAACTTTCAAGGTATGTATTATAGGAGTTACTTATAATTATTTTAGCGAACATATTATTACTCATATTATTTACAGATACAAGGGCAAATATATCACAGAGCAGGTTCACTGTTACCAGTGTCAGATAGCGACAACAAATTCCTGCAAATTTATTTTATGGGCAATTCAGCACAAGAAATTGATCTGCGTTGTGCACATAACAATTTAGTAAAGAGGTCTATTGTATAACAATTACAAACTTTATTTCATCAACACAATCAATTGATTATATTGTTTAAAACTGCCCTGGATCTGATGCCATCCGATAATCACAAAATTGTAATCAGAGCTGATAAAACACCTGCAGGTCAACATACAAGACGTTTTAATGCACCAACTATTGATGAAGTTGCTATCGTTGTAGTTGGAGAAAACTTGGAATCCCGTGATATTGTTTTACATCGTCGGAATGATCAATTACAACGTATAAAGGAAACACACCGCTCATATGATGCACTGCAATATCCCATTATATTTTGGCAAGGTGAAGATGGCTACGATTTCTCAATAAAAATGATAAATCCCATTACAGGTAACTAAAATATTAGTTTAGCTATGGCGATAATATCTCAGTCATTATATTATGTATTTTAATTTTATATTTGAATGTTATTAAAACAAAATATATTTACAGGTTCTGAAACCAACAAAAAAGTCAGTTCAATGAACTATTATTCATACCGCCTAATGATTCGGGAAAATGAAGAAAATCACATATTGAAATGTCGGCGATTATATCACAAATATGTTGTAGACATGTATGTTAAAATTGAAACGGAGAGATTAACATTCATCAGGTTGAATCAAACCAAACTCCGATCTGAAGAGTATATTCACCTTCGAGATGCGATTAATACTGATG
The DNA here is from genome assembly GCA_037043745.1 of Chymomyza amoena. Classification (NCBI taxonomy): domain Eukaryota; kingdom Metazoa; phylum Arthropoda; class Insecta; order Diptera; family Drosophilidae; genus Chymomyza; species Chymomyza amoena. Next base: position 6,694 of record JBAMAX010004670.1, on the reverse strand, counting down.
GAAATGCACAGAATGTCGGTCGGATGACTATTCTTCCAGCAACATACATCGGAAGCCCTCGGCATATGCACGAATATGCTCAAGATGCCATGTCGTATGTTCGTCATTATGGTACAGCAGATTTGTTCATCACATTTACATGCAATCCGCAATGGATAGAAATCAAGCAGGAGTTATTCCCTGGGCAATCACCCATTGATCGTCATGATATTACAGCCAGAGTCTTTAGACAAAAGTTGAAATCTTTAATGGATTTCATCGTAAAACATAATGTGTTTGGTGAGACACGCTGCTGGATGTATTCTGTGGAGTGGCAGAAACGAGGATTGCCACATGCACACATTTTGATTTGGTTGGTTGAAAAGATAAGGCCAAATGAAGTTGATGCAGTGATATCAGCTGAAATCCCTAATGTACAAGTAGATCCTGGATTGCATGAGGTAGTTATCAAAAACATGATACATGGTCCCTGTGGAACTCTTAATCAAAATTCACCGTGTATGATGGATGGTAAATGTTCAAAATGATATCCACGGACATTAATATCGGAAACAATTACTGGTAATGACGGTTATCTATTGTATCGTCGCAGATCGACAGCAGACAATGGAAAATCAACAATTGTCAAATTAAATCAACAAGATATTGAAATAGATAATCGTTGGATTGTTCCATATTCACCCATTTTATCAAAGACATTCAAAGCACACATTAACGTTGAATCTTGCCATTCAGTGAAATCTATTAAATACATTTGCAAATATGTAACCAAAGGGAGTGATATGGCTGTGATTGGAATTGGTGCAGAGAATTCCAATGATGAAGTTACCCAATACCAAATGGGCCGCTATGTCAGTAGTAATGAAGCAGTTTGGCGAATATTTTCTTTTCCTATTCATGAGAGACACCCTTCTGTTGTTCACTTAGCTGTGCATTTAGAAAATGGACAAAGAGTGTATTTTACAGCACAGAACGCAGTACAAAGAGCTGCTCAGCCACCATCTACTACATTAACCAGTTTTTTTGAGACATGCCAAAACGATGATTTCGCACAAACATTGCTATATTCTGAAATGCCAAAATATTATACCTGGAATCAATCCTCAAGGAGATTTATACGACGGAAACAAGGAAAACCAGTTCCAGGATATACAGATGTATATTCCACCGATGCGATTGGCCGGATTTATTCAGTACATCCAAGCAATGATGAATGTTTTTATTTACGACTGCTATTAGTCAATGTACGTGGCCCAACATCATTCCAACAGTTAAGAACTGTTGATGGTGAATTGTGTGGATCCTACAGAGAAGCCTGTCAACGTTTGCAATTGCTTGAAAATGACGCTCATTGGGATCAAACTCTCAATGATGCTGTAATATCATCACACGCTCATCAAATACGAACATTGTTTTCTATAATCATATCTACATGCTTCCCATCAAACCCAATTGATTTGTGGATCAAGTACAAAGATTATATGTGTGATGATATTTTGTATCAAATACGGAATAGAATGGGAAATCCAAATATACAAATCAGTGAAGAAATTTACAATGAAGCATTGATTTCAATTGAGGACATGTGCTTGATAATGTCAAACAAACTATTAATTCAATTAGGCCTGACCGCGCCCAATCGTCCAATGCATGACGCTTTTAACCAAGAGTTGCATCGAGAAAAACTGTATGATCTCAACGCTTTGAAAGAATTAATTCAAACAAATCTTCCACTGTTAAATGAACAACAGAAGTATGTATTTGAAACTCTTATGAAAGTAACAAATGATGTAACTGGAGGGATTTACTTCTTAGATGCACCTGGTGGTACAGGAAAAACTTTTTTGATTTCATTAATATTAGCAACAATTCGCTCACAAAATAAAATTGCACTTGCACTCGCTTCGTCGGGAATCGCAGCAACTTTGCTTGAAGGTGGTCGAACAGCCCATTCAGCACTAAAATTGCCATTAAATATGCAAAGCAATGAAACTCCAACCTGCAACGTTTCGAAGAACTCTGCAATGGCAAAGGTTTTGCAGCAATGTAAATTGATTGTTTGGGATGAATGCACGATGGCACATAAAAAATCTTTGGAGGCTTTAGACAGAACCTTAAAAGATCTACGGAGCAATAATAACCGATTTGGTGGTGCAATGATTTTATTAGCAGGAGATTTTCGTCAAACATTGCCAGTGATTCCACGATCAACGCCAGCTGATGAACTCAATGCATGTCTAAAGTCCTCCAATTTGTGGAAACATGTCAAAGTACTTCATTTAAGCAAGAATATGCGTGTCGAGTTGCAAAATGACCAATCTGGAAACATATTCTCTAAACAACTCATTGACATTGGTAATGGCAAATTTCCTATAGACATGTTGACTGGCTGCATTAACTTTCCTCAAAGTTTTTGTCAGTTAACTCGATCAAAAGATGAACTTATTCAGAAGGTGTTTCCAGATGTTTCTCAAAATTACAGAAACCATGATTGGTTGAGCGAACGAGCTATACTGGCTGCAAAAAACATAGATGTAAATGAATTAAATTTCAAAATTCAAGAACAAATTACAGGCGAATTGAGGATATATAAATCAGTTGATTCGGCTACTAATCAAGATGATGTAGTCAACTATCCACCGGAATTTTTAAACTCGCTGGATTTGCCAGGATTGCCACCTCACAATCTTCAATTAAAGGTTGGATCGGTGGTTATAATGTTGCGAAATATCAACCAACCGCGTCTTTGCAACGGTACACGGTTAGCGATAAAAAAATTACTAAACAATGTGATAGAAGCAACTATACTCAAAGGAAAGTATAAAGGAGAAGATGTTCTCATACCGCGCATCCCAATGATTCCGACTGATGTGCCATTTGAGTTTAAACGACTACAGTTTCCAGTGCGGCTTGCTTTTGCTATGACTATAAACAAGTCCCAGGGGCAATCATTAAGTGTTTGTGGTATTAATCTAGAAAACCCATGTTTCTCACATGGTCAATTGTATGTTGCCTGTTCCCGTGTTGGAAAACCATCAGATTTGTTTATCTATGCGCCAGGTAATCAAACAAAAAACATCGTATACCACAAAGCACTACAATGATAATAATAATAATTATGATTCACATGATTAACAATAAAGCGATTACTTACTTTTAAATCCTTATATATGTTTTATTTAATTATTTTTTATTCACAACGCCCTATCACCAGGGTGACGGTTCTGTTCAGGAGATTTTTTTAAATACGTAGGCAAAAAAACTGCCACATTACAAATCTTTTTGACAGGACGAAGTCTGTCGGGTCAGCTATATATAAAAATGAAACCCGTTTTCCTTGGTCACGGCATCACGCGTGAATGGCTAGACCGAATTGGCTAATTTTGGTCTTGAAATGTTCGTGGAAGTTTAAGGATGGTTTAAGGTTGAGAAAATATAACAAAATTGCGACGAAAATACTAAAAAGGACAATTTGATTTTCCAATACAAAATTTTTTTTTATTTATGTTTGCATTGTGTACATTGTCAGATTAACTAATATTTTTTAGTTAATAGTTTTTGTCGAAAGGAAACACAAAAATCATAAACGATTCATGTTTTGATTTCTATGTAAAATACATATGATCAGATCCATATTTGCACATAATGCCGCCAAAAAGACGTAACATTGGTAGAAATTCGCGTAGAACTCAATTGCAATCATCCCAATGAAAAGCTGAAGCTGAGGAACAACGTTCACAAAGGAATGAGTTGAATCGATTAAGAGCAGGCTCATTGTTGCCTTTTGCAGATGAAAAATATCAATTTCTACAAATATATTTCATTGGCAATTCGACCGACGAAGTTGATCGTCGGTGTGCTATCGGTTGTAACACAAAAAGAGAAAAAGTTGCACAATTACAACGTTTGTTTCATGAACATAATGATTTAGTTCAATTGTTCCGAACAGCAATAGATCGAATGCCGTCCGACAATCATTATATTGTTATTCGAGCTGATAAGACGCCTATTGGTGAACACTCAAGAAGATTTAATGCTCCAACAATCGAAGATGTTGCCATAGTGATTGTTGGAGAAGACTTCCAATCGCGCGACATTGTGCTTCAACGAAAAAATAATCAACTTCAACGAGTGTCAGAAACGCATCATTCCTATGATGCTTTGCAATATCCAATACTATTTTGCCATGGCGAGGATGGCTATCATTTAAATATCAAAATGATTAACCCGTCAAATGGTGAGTGAATACATATTTGAACTCAATCATAAAAGACCTCAAATAGTTGCTATTTTTTTCTTTTGCTATCATTATCGCAGGTGAAGAAACAAACAAAAAAGTTAGCACCATGAACTATTATGCATACAGATTAATGATTCAACAAAATGAAGAAAATCTCCATCAAACATGGTTAAAATGTAAAGATGGCGAATGGTTGAAAATTTTATGATGAAATTAATCCATTCATCGGTCAATCGGACGATGTTTTCCAATCGGAAAGATTGCAGGTTTGGAAACATAAATGGTGGCGTGACCGGTGAGATTTTTCACATTTTGAAAGTTTATGAGTGAAGAACGAACATCTTCGTGAAAGAGATTGCATTTCCAATTTAAATTGAACGTTTCAGCTGTCGGATATTTCATGTTCAACTGCTCAAAATAATCAAATGGCACATCCTCTTCGTCTGGCATCGGCACACTTATTCTTATATTATTACTTATATTATTCATTTTAGATCTGAACAACGAGAAAGTAAACCAATAGAAATAACAATCAAATAAACTAAATCAAAAAGTTACTATGCCATTAAAATTTGCTACCTCAATTATGATGTTCTTTTCAGTTCGAGCAAATTTAATGAAATAATGATTATTTATTTGCGTTTACCACATTCAATATTCTTGCTTTAAAAAATACGATTCCTTTTTCATCAGCGATTCTCTCAAACAAATGTCAGAAGGTCGACATGCATACACAATTAAAAAATACACAAATGAATCAAACAAATTAGTATACACCATATACTGTGTAGGATAAAGACCTAGACGAGCGAGCGAAGCGAGCGTGCCGGAGCGAAGCGGAGGCCGGCTAGTATTAAAATAAAAATATTTGTTTTCTTTACAAATTACTCACACTCTCAACTAGCAATCGAACTTGAGCATTCCCTCTTTTCAAAGATAAAAAAAACTTCTTCAACCTGTATTTTGGGAAGTCTCTTAAAATTGTGAAGACACCACAATTGTCGTGAGTCATATACTTCGTAGATGCCAGCCAGGTGTACATAGTCATTCAGATAACGTCAACCTACAGTTTTTTTATTGTATAACTTTTAATAATTAATCAGATGACAATAGAGCGTTAAAGCTAATGAATTTTGTGACTGTCAAAGATAGATTAATTGATTCCAACTTACAAAGCAAAGGCACCCAATAGGCATATGAACTACGCATATACTTTATAGAATCAATTATAAGCTTGTTCATTTTTTAACCTTAAATCCGTGTCTGATTAAGTAATAAATTGGTTATATAAAAATCTAACTTTTTCTTAAAACCCGGTCGGATTCTATTTCTAAATCATCAACACAATTTCCAATTTTCTACTAAAAACAAGCCGACTACAAAAGGTGCTTCCCAATCGGCATTTACTGCATTGAACAAAGCCAAAATTGAAAATTCTCAGAAAAATTTTATAAAGAAATCTAAATGTAGGTTTGTCGAGAATAGGAGGTTTAAAAGGTTTACCTGAACTATTTACAAAAAATTAAATAGTGTAACCAAAAATTCTACCAGAAGGGAACGAGATGAGATATTGATATAGGTAATATAAACGTTATCTTCTGAAGAAATATGTTGGTAAAGTTTCTCGTCTCTAGTTCTTGGCAAATGCCACGCCTCTTCTGACAGTTACATTCAGTGCGCAAATCTAGTATACCCTTAGTACGTAGGTACGGGGTATAAAAATGGCGTATTCGATTTTTTACCAGTACAACAAATAAAGAGACTCCAAAACATTAACAAGTTAATAATGCCCTACAACTTTTTCAAACGATCGTCCCTATGGGGGTACAAGTCAACTGATTTTGATCAAATTTGGTAGAGTGATTGAGAACTCTAAAAAAAAAGCTGATTGTCTTTAATAGAGTGATTGAGAACTCTAAAAAAAGCTTATTACCAAATTTGGTAATATGTTCCAAAATTATTAATTTTGCCCATAACCTTATGGGAGTTATACTATATAAGCCCGATATCGAAGAAATATAGTATGATAGACGGGCATGTCCAGGTCAATTTTGTTGTGTTCCTGACCAAATGGGACATTACTTTGAGGGAACACTCGGAATTCCACTTTCGGTTACAGCCTCAACCGTATCACAATTTTGTTTAAATGAAGCTTTTGCAGTCTTCTATTTCCTGCAGCTGGTCCGCTAACCATTTATATTAAAAATGTCGATAAGAAATACGTCTGATAATATAATAGGCCTCCACTTATCAATTTGGAATGCTGTATAGTTCTGGATTTCAATCGATTTTTAGAACTGCTTAAATTTTTTGTATAAATCGCTAAAAAATTAAATATTAAAAAAAAAACATTTAAAGTTGATGATTAACATACTCAACTAGGTGCCATATGCAATTTGTTTGTATAAGTGTATAAATTAAATTTATAAGAAACTATAATTTTACTTTTACCTA
>JBAMAX010004669.1:0-67090 GCA_037043745.1 Chymomyza amoena | reverse complement strand
GGTGTAACTCTGATAAAGTCTAGATTATCAGTAATAAAATGCCCAAACGGCATTTATGTAAGAAAAAAAAATATATTATTATTTTTGAGAAGAAAGTAAGAAGACTATTTAAGAGTAAGGGCAGATAATGACCATAATTCCAAGAGAAGAAAGAAAAAGAGGCCGGCGAAGAAGGAGATGGCTTTATAAACAATTGGAAAGATGAAGCGAGAGAGAGAGAGAGTGAACTGGAGGAAGATTGTTGATGAAGCTATGGTTCACCCCGGACTGTAAAGCTAAGAAAAAGAAGAAGATTGATCAGAATTAGATATAGCTCACTGCTAAAAGATTTCTGACGCCTAGACAAACGACAAATAATAATTTGAGGTGGGTTTCTAACAAGTCAGGTGAATAGAAGGATTGTGAGATTGGAAGAATGTTAAGAAAGGTTTTAAAATTCGACACATTAAACCTATTTTTACTTTTAAAGAAGTGAAGTGTAAAAATCGAATAGGTTTTTTTTTATAGATAAGCGAAGTTCCTGTAGATTTAAAATTCGATAGCTGAGATAACTCCGATTATTTCAAGTTGCAAATCCGGCATTGTTCGACGCTTTTAACCATTTGTGATGATGCCCATTATCTAAACAGTTTTGTTAAGAACATTCTTATTTTATAAGAAAGTAAGATGAGCTTGTGAGTTAAATTGGTGCAGAGAATGATCGGAATCAGATTTGCATCACTTCTAAAACACTTTAATTGTCTAGACGGATAGCAAAGAACTATCGGAGATGTGGTTCCAGAGACTACACAATGGATGAATTGTCAGATGGAAGAATTGTAAGGAAGATTTAGGAATTTGACGCCATTAAACGTTTTTTCTTGGACTAAAGGTGTGACGTTTGAACGTGTACACTTGTGTCATTTAGAATCTTTTAGGGTTCCTCTCTCAAGCTATTGCAATAATTATGATGGCTACTTTTTATTACACCTCACAATTACAGGAAATAGCAACTGAGATCCAAGTCCGAAGACAAGGGTGGTTCCTCACTTGATTTATAGGGTTTGGCTGTTCTTCGTGTATTTAAATTTCTTCGCTATTTTGAAAGAAAGAAGAAATGGTTTTAAACTTCAATTAAAATTCAGAATGATGACTTTTTTGCAGAGTTGCATCAAGGTTTGTAGGATTCCCAACTAAGACAAATTTCTCAACATACTTTAAGATGTTGCTTTAAAAACAAAAATATATAGCGATTAGAGATTGTCGCCTCATTTCCATATATATTTTACCCATTTTGGAGATTTGTTTACAGATTCAACTAAATGCCAGACTTTCTAACACAGCGTGCTCGAAAAAAGAATGAGCACTTCCTAAAAACAGAGTGAGGTATTTTAACTTACCTTGAAATAGTATTTGAATTGAAAATTTGCAAATTTAATTTTCGAAATATTTAAGTTGTGTATTTGTGGTACATAGCGTAGTACATAAGATTTAAATACCTGATAAGGTCTCTCAACCCAAGATAATTTTTTTGCTTCCCTTTCCCTTTTCATGGATTACTCACAAAGAGGTTTGGCACTTCGACACTTCTTTTGTACCCTACAAATACGGCACTTGCTCTGGGTAGTCTTAGAGAATACGTCTGATGGTTTCGCCGCCTTCGAGACTCTGTAGAATTTAAGAGGAACATTTCCTGTAAGTGATTTCTTAGTGTGTGGTGCCAGATGGTATGATACCAGGAGTCTTGGGTCCGCTCTGCTAAGACGTTTTTTCTTAATCTCACCCAGGAGAACAAGCTTTTATATTTTGCTTGTCGCAGCCCCGGTACAGAGAACCAGTATTTCCAATGTTCTCCTGCAGCCCATCTGTTACCCATTTGATTGATTTTTGACCAACTAATATCAAAAAATGGCGCAGGATGTGTATTGGAAGTTGAGGCCCTCTGTCGTACTAGATCACCAGCGATCTTCTGAGTGTCCCAGGCACCCAACTTAGCAGGACTTTCTAAAGGGAGAACAAGAGATGGAAGTAATTATGGCATGCATTGACCATTCTAGAATAGCTGATTCATGATGATACAGCGTTGTAAGTATTCTCTAAAAATATCTGAAAGCTTGCTTTCAAAAATTATTGTAGATTATAATAAAGAAAAAAATCGGTTTAGGACTTGCGGGAACTTTGAAATCATAAAAAATTTCCGTTTATTTAGATGGTTATAGCTGGGGATTCCCTGCAAGACTCCATTTCTAGTCAGTTTTGGTCCGCGAGTGGTATTGCATTTCCCACTTTTTCTGCATAGTACCGAGCATTCCCCTATCTGCCACCTGGGAATGCGTAAGATGAGAGATAGCGAGTGGTTGAAGTTAGCTGGGATAACCCGTGGTCGGTATTGGGAAAACTTACAGGCTCCTCTATTAGGCCGTGTTCCTTTAGCTTGAGTCACAGTAGTACGACTGAAAAAACTCCAAAGGAGTACCGCTCCATCCCTCCTTCTGTCGGGCTTGCCTGTTCTTATCACCCATTTTTTGTAGAGATGCAAAAATTCCGATATTCACTTGGGATTGTATCGTGATCAGACTGCTTGATGGATGTATCAACCGTATAACTTCTTTAATAAAATTAAAAATCACTCTCTTTATGAAATAATATGCCAAAGTCAATCATTTACGACCAAGTCTATATGTAACTATATATCTAAGTATACCTAACTAGGGTTTATGCCTGTTTGCACTGACAACTGCAAACCACAACAACATCTTCTTGTTGTTGTAGTTGTTGTCTTCGTTGTTGTTGTAATTTTGGTGTCAATCTAAAGCAATCGTGCGGCAAACCAATCAAAGCTTGGAATTGTTATGGTTTTATAAAGTTATTGCTACCGTCTGCAACTGTCAACATTCACAGAATTTTCATTGCAATTGCTACAGTTGTTGTTGTTGTTGCTGTTGTAATGATGATTGTTGTACTTGTTGTAGTTGTTGTCTGGTGTTGCTATGTTGCTTATTGTTGTCGCATTAGTTGCGCTGCCATCAACCGAAAAAGCGTTGAAAATGTTGCAGGTGCCAAAGCATAAAACTTCATCATTGTCATGTTGCTTATGTCTGTGGCAACTTCAAATGGAGTTGGGGGCACTGCAGCTGCAATGATACAGCAACAACAAACAATGACAATAGTGTCAGAGGCAACAACAACAACTGCGGCAGCAGCGACGGCGGCGGCAACAACAAAAGCAATATATCATGAGTCCAGCTTTTAGCAAGCTTTTCATAATCAGTGATGCATTGCCCCAGCCATCAAGCTCAGCTGAAGCAGAAGCTGAAGCAGCGCACAGTGGTTCAGGTTCTACGCGGGAGTGGTTGAAAATACTTTTTCTTGAGACTAAGGGGAGTTGCAACCTGTGTGCTTCTCTTCGAATTAGATATCGGGGTGCGTTCTTCGTCTGAAACATTTTTCGGCATTTGATTTAAAAAGCTTTTTCAAAAAGTATCGCGAATTTTGTGTTTTTTTTTTTAATTATTATTTATTCATGAATATCTATTTTGCGCCAACGGTTTTTGCAATCTTCGAAGCACTTCAAAAAATCATTTTTTTATCTTGTTCAGCTCCTCCTTCGATGCCGTCTTTATCTCGTCAATCGTAGCGTAGCGTCGTCCTTTCTTTGGCCTCTTCAGTTTAGGGAACAAGAAAAAGTCACAGGGGGCCAGATCTGAGGAATACGGTGCCTACGGCACCATTAGCGTGTTGTTTTTGGCCAAAAAGTCACGCAACGATGTGTGAACAGGGGCGTTATCGTGGTGCAAAAGCCAATTTTTGTGCTTCCACAAATCCGGGCGTTTCTGGCGGATTGCATTACTTGCAGTTAATATTCCTTATTGACCATTCTACCCTGTGGCAAGAATTCATGATGCACCACGCCCCTGCAATCGAAGAAAACTTTAAGCAAAACTTCCACATTCGACCGAACTTGGCGCGCTTTTTTCAGTCTTGGTTCGTGTGGCAGCTTCCATTGAGATGATTGAGCTTTGGCTTCCACGTCATAACCATAAACCCACGATTCGTCGCCAGTTATGACCTCTGGAGCAAATTTGGGTCGTCGCGGACAGAGTCCATTAGCAATGTTCATGCGATGCTGTTTTTGGTCAAAACTAAGCAATTTTGGTACGAATTTCTCGGCGACCCAAATTTGATCCAGAGGGTCATAACACCGCGATATGTCAACTTCTTGAAGTGCTCGGGCGTCCGACACGCTCTTCTTCACGCTCTACTTCTTCTCGGTCTTCTGAGAACATTTTGTACCACCGATAATCGTTCCTTCAGTCCAAGGTAGCTTCTCCGTATGCCACAGTCAACATTCGGAATGCATCCGCGCACTTAATTTCGTTTTTCACACAAAATTTGATACATATGATACATAACGCCACAAAAAAATCGAAATTGGAATATACGTAACCCGCGAAAATTCAAAATTCGCTATATTTTTTGAACACACCTCGAATTTATATAAATGATGCCAAATACTGGTAAGCGCAACTTCAACATTTTTGTAATTAATTTTTTCATTAAAACTTCCATTCTTTATATTTTAATTCAATTAATATACCTTCATTCTGAGTTCTCTTTTTTGACAAAAAAAAATTTTCACCACGTTTTTTTGATATCATTAACCACTGTGCCATGGACGTAGCAACAGTGAGTAACTGAGCTAGAGCATAACGCATAATGGCTGTAATGTTGGCTGACTGCAATGACATTGCTATAGTCTCTGCTCTAGTCCGGGATATCTATTGTTGTTCTTGCTGCTGTTGTTGTTGTTCTTGCTACTGACATAAATCCATATTTTGTATAGCAAATTTCTCGATTGCTCAATACAATGCCAAATAACAATAACTTACAACAACAACAACAACAACGAGGAATAGTATTTGCTACAACAATAATATCGATCAGCGGGTGAAGCAAAAATGGCTAAAAATTTCCAATTAACATTAAACTTGAAGATGTTAACAAAAGCGACCAACAGCAGCTAGACAAGAAACTCCACTACCATGACGTGGAGAACTTCAATAGACACCATCAAAGCAAGCAGCTCCAACGTGAAGAGATGAAGTGCAACACTCAAACGTGCATAAATCCCATTTACGGGTAGCGCGCACGTTGAAGATGACAAAATATTTCAGTAGGGAGTGATGGACTGGGGCCAAACAACTGGATGCCGCCGGTTCATCATTCTTCATTTACGTGAGGCAACAACAACAGCAGTAGCAGCGGGTGTTGCAACTGCTACATAAAAGAACAACAACTGGAGCTACTAGAGAAAATGGAAAGCTGTGTGGTCATGGCTTTAATACTCTGGAGTTTATGCGCATAATTGGGTCATTTGAAGATCTATGTCGGAGACTTTCGATCGATTGTTTTTCTGAGGCGTGGGATAGAATAAAAATCGGAAACAAATTATTTGTAGATGTTTTATATCAAGATGAAAATGTAAATATTTTTGAACTTGGTCAGATATAGGATTCCCTAGGTATAACATTTTATAGAAGAAGATTCGATTTACTATACGTTCAAACCAAGGTTTTTCACCTAGAAGTATATATTTCTGAGCTCACAAAAGATTTGTAACTCTTTCCAACTTTTGGGAGCTCCATACCCGTAACTCCCCGTGGATCCACCACAGGTTCAAACTAACTGTATATGAAGGTAATTAATTTTTTCGGCTTTTTCTCCGAATTTAATTTTCCCAAGCTTTTTGAATTTTATATCTAATCCTATGACTCCGCGGGGAAGTAAAGTAAAAGAGGTCCCTTCATTTCCTTCTGTCATGTGCTAACCCCTTGACTTTGCTCCATGTTTTGTTGGTTCTGAATACATCAGCTTCGTGATTCCTCCTCTATCGATCTGGCTGGTCTACCCCTGCGACGGCTGCCTTGAGGGTTCCAGTCGATGGAGCTGAGGGTGATGTCGATAGGGTCTTTTCTTTGCACGTACCCAAGCAGCCTCCACAAGAAAGGATTCATGATAGTATTAGGCCAAAAAATTCTCAAGATTTTTCGAAGACAACGATTAATGATCCTCCAAACACTGGAAGGTTCCATGTTTCGCAAATATACAAACTCGGCATCCCAACTTACTTAGGATAAGAATAGGCCCATTTTAATGCCTTTACAGTGGAATTCCCACCACTCTTCCCCAACCAAGAAGTCGTCTATTTGAGATGAGTCACAACCTTAAGAGGTATTTTGGATTCTGTTCTTAAAGCCAAGGTAAATCATCAAGAAAGTATGACTTCAGAACGCGAGACCCTGTCTTGCACTGTCCAGGGCAGCAGCAGAAAATGTGCCCCACCGTCTCTGGCTCCTCTGCATTGCCACAACTCTGCAGAAATCGTGATGGAGAACCTATTTTCGTAGATTTCCACCGGTCGAGCATTGAAGTTTGCTCCTTAAATACTTTCCTGCAAAAAGTTGGCTAAGTTTGCCGAGAGATCCTGCATGTTTTCGATGACAGATTCCTAATCTGGTTTGTAGTGAGGCCGACCACAATTTACAACTGACTATAGGTAAACCCAGGAAGGAGGATGCTGATAGTTACTTGTCTCGTCAGTTCATCCACAATTTGCTCGATATTCCTTTTGACCCAGATAAGGACCTCGGAGTTAGATACTGTTGATTAAAAAGTACTCAGCCATCTTCTCCAGAGACTAGCGATAGTTCTTCACTGACTTAATTTTAAATGTAAACGGGACGAGGGTCTTTATAGCCGCCAGGCTGTCCGAGTAGATAAAATTGTTCCCTTTACCTATTTGAAACTTTTTTGTAGTTTTTAAAGCTTCCTGAATTGGCCGTAGTCGGAAAGATTTCTTGATGTTGAATTCCTTAATGTAGACGCCTCCGCTTTTACGATCTTCCAACTTGATATGTACCTTCCATGCAAATCTTAGTTGTGACAGCTGGGCCTGGTAAAACAATATTCCACTCCAAACTGGTTGGAAAGAGGTTTTTGACAATTGTTGCGAGGTGTTTCCGAGGGTCACAGTAGTTCATACTCTCGGGATGATCTACGAATAATTAAGAATTTTTCGTTGAAAGGTGTTTCTGTTATTCTTCTTCAAACGATGAAAATGTTTGAAAAATTGATATAGATCACTCCATCTAATTATTTAAATATTGTCACGTAACGAAAAGAACTGTTGGCAAATGTTCGTTTAGATTATCGATTTGTTATTTGTATTATTCGAATCGATCTATTATTACAGCTTTTGGCTTGCAATCCCAAGTCCCAAGTTTTTTTAACAAGCCCGCCTATCCATCTCAGCGAGTCCTCCAAATAGAACGATATATATATTACTTAGAGTACCAAAGTGGAACATACGCCCCCATCGTGGAGTCAGGGAACTTCTAATTTCAAATCCAGTTTTGTAATTTAATAGTACGTAAGTCAATTTTTGTAGCTCTTTTCTACACTGGACCAAAAGTGTTTTAAAAATCTGTTCAAACTCTGAAAACTGCTTATTTGGAGTTCCTTTTTCCAAAGCTTAAAAGGCAGCATACGTGGAAGTTACCTTTTAATATTGTTGAGGCTTAAAAGCACAAAAATAAGCAAACGTAGCCTGAAGCGTTAACATACCCATCTCTACAGGACATTTTTCTGGACACAGTCAATATACTTTTCCGCAAATGTACAACAAGAATGACGCCGAGAATGATGATGACCATGACAACAATGAAAGTCAGCGCATAACGTGCAGCAGCTGGCGGCAGGCAATCAGGCATTGAGTCAGTCGAGCAGACGTAGAGTCAGAAGAGAGAGGAGTCAGGACTCAGGAGACAGGAGACTAGGTGTTGTTGATGCCTTTTGTTGTTGTTGGTTCGCATCATCGATGCGATGGATGATGACCAGGCAAAGATAACCATGACGCATTAACTTGCCTTAACGGGGCCAACTTCAGCGCCAGCAGCGACGCCGGACGACGCGCATGCGAAAAACAAACAGAATGACATTGGTGAGCTGGCAAACAAACAGCCCAGGATATACAATTCTTACACACACAGCTACTACAAAGACCAGGCACATACTCCAATGTCGAGACAGTCAACAGTCAAGCGATGAGCATATCAGAAAGGACATTGCACTCCATGCATATTACTCTATGCTCTGGCTGTAAAGTAAGACTTAAAGACTTTATCAATAGGTCTTAAAGGAGGTTTAAAGAATTTAATTAGTGGTAGGCCTGAGAACTCTTTTAAGCGAAATTAAATTTAAGAGCTTGCTGTGAATGTGACCAAAAGATGACTGTGAATTTTTGCAGACATATTATTGAAAGTGCAAAATATCAATCGTTTGAGTTTTTGCCAGACGGATTTCTAATGATGTAGGAAAATAAAGCAAAAGTAGTCTCGAAATCTTTACCTCCCTTTGATAAGCAATTGAATTATATAAATCTTTAATACTTGGCTCTCACTTTATTATATAAAAAACGTTTTTAAGTCGTTGTTATCATTGTCATCATCGATTTTTACATTAAGTGTGGCCGTATTTTAGTACACATTTTTTCCGCTAGGTGGCGCTGTTTACAAGTGAACAGTTGCATTAACAACAAAGCCAATATTATTTAAATTTAAAATTTATTACAAAATTCAAAAAAAAAAATATGAATATTGTACTAAGTATAAAAAATGTTTTTATAATTAGTAAGCAATTGTTTTTACGTCATCATGAACATAACTGGGTCTAAATTTCATTAATCTCAACCAATATAAAATTATGATTTTTTTTAAAGATTTACAAAATAGAAATAATTAACTATAAAATGTTGAAAAACACTATTTATAAAAAAATATTTTTAGTTCATTCATATCGGCGAAAATAAGTGAAGCGGGCCATATTTTTCCTGGAACTCTTCGATTTTGATGATTTTTACATATGTGGCAAAGGCAATACTATTTTAAAAGTATAAAATTAAATTTGAAAAATTCCAACTATTTATCGAGCTTCATTTATTTTTATCCTTATCTCCTAATTAATATAAATACTGAAGCTAACTTGTTTTCATGAATATTGATTAAAAAAAAAAAAAACTTTAATTAATATTTTTAAAATGCTAAACATAAAAAAATTCCTATTTTTGGCTAAAACTAAACACTTCTAAAGTGTCATAAAGATGAAATGAACAAAATTTTGGTCAGCTTGTATTGATTGATATTGCGTCCATTCAACTTGTTTTTGGCCATTAAGTCTTAACTGCTTTTAAAGACTTTGAGCTGCAGCTAAATTTAGTGTAGCATACTTAGCTGCGCTTATTAAATTACTTAATTATGTGCGCATTACATGGCTGCCAGACACGGTTTGGACCAAACATGGCTTAGTCCCAAACAGTGTCTGCTCTTATCTAAAGAGTTTTACAAAAAGTTTTTTTCATCTTTTTATACCTGTTACTCCAAGAGTAAGAGGGTATATTAAATATATTTGAACGTTTGCAATATAGAAAGTGGATAAAATATGAACCCTGAAGATGCGAGCTTAGAAAAAGTTTGTTGCTATTGCCGGAGTTAAAAATGGAGGATCAAGGCCCGAAGCAAAAGTATGTGCCCAATCACAATTTTTGATTGTTACTCCATTAGTCTTATAATTATGCAACAAATAAAAGATATAGTATTATTTTATTTTAATTCCGATTATAAGCCGAGTTGTCGATAGTAAAATATTTGGTAAATTTTTTTTTTGTCAACGCGTATCTCAAAAACAAATCAACATTTTTGAACAATCGTTTTTGCAATATTGTTCATGTTTTCTTTACGAGTTAATCTAGAGAGTTTAATGATCCTTACAAAACGAAAATTCTTTATATTTCTCTCGTTCGACCAAATTAGGCTTACAGCTCTTGATTTTGGAACTCTCAATATCGCCATGATCAATCATGATCAATGATCAAGACAGAATTGAGTCAGCTCAAAAGCAATTCCTTCTCTTCGCATGTCGAGGCTTGAATTGGGATTCACATTTGCGACTACCTCAATAGTCTGTCAGACTTCGCCTTATAAAGCTTCCCTTTTTAAATAATAGTAGACTTTTTAGTCGCACTTATTGGTTCCACTGAACTTCTTAATAAAATTTTTTTTTGTCGTTCTTACCAAAGTTACTCATAATTTTCAACCCCTATCCTTGCAAAGTTCATTCAATTTTGCTCTGCATGATCCTTTCGTGTCGTATGCTCTAGCTATAATACTCTTAATAATTTCAGCTCTTTTGAACTGTCTTTATCCTCTATTACTTCTTCTATCTTAGTTCATCTAGACTTGCTTCTTTGAGCAGCCTTGTATAATCCTGAATTATGAGATGCCTATAAGTTCTACGCTGCTCTTTAGATTTTTTTTTTCAATATGTTGCTTAGTTTTTATGTAAACTTCCTTTTTTTCCACTTGGTATTTGTTCATCCTAGTTCTATTTTTAAATATTTAATTTAACCCTTTTTCTTAAACCTTAAGGCCAAAAGGCCATATATATTGCTAAGTTGAACGATAATATTGCAAATAAAATGATCTAAACAAACAAGACTTAAATTAAGATTGTTGGTGAACTAGTTCAATCAAAATGCCGGTTTAATGTTAAAAGTTGCAAAAATCGTGTACAGTCTTTTTTGAATAATTAGCAAATATCTCCAAAAAAATTTTGGAAATTTTACCCATATATTTTGTTAAAGTAATTAAAATTATCTAAAAAATGAGTCCTCTTTCGCTTTTTTACGATAAACAGATTTCAAGTAATCGAACAAAAAGTAGTTCATTAGCGTCACTTTTGTACTACGCTGCTTACATGCCATCAAAGCAAGCAGTCGACAAAGCAAGCAGTCCACTGCTTTGGTCCCTGCTTGACGCGAGCTACTTATTTGATCGATTGTTGGAAAACTATTACTCGTAGAAAAGTAATGGAGGACCCATTTTTTATACCCTGTACCATATGGTACTAAGGGTATATTAAGTTTGTGCAAGCCGAAAATGTATGTAACATATAGAAGGAGACGTCGGAGACACCCCAAAGTTACCTAAAATATGATCAGGGTGAATAGAGAAGTCGATATACCCATGTCCGTCTGTCCGTCTGTCCGTCTGTCCGTCTGTCCGTCCGTCTGTCCGTCTGTCCGTCCGTCCGTCCGTGTGAACGCCTAGATCTCAGAGATGGTAAGAGCTAGAGTTACCAAACTTTCACATTAGATCCCATATTATTTGATAGGAGGCAAGTTTATTTTATTTTTTTGATATCGGGGATAAATTATATAGCTCCAATGGGGGTGTTTGAGACGACCTCGACAAAAAAAAGCGTTTTAGATGAATAATTCGTTTGTTTATGAAGATATCGTAACCAAATTTGGTATTCGAAAGTTTTTTATAGTTCCCAATCACTGTACCAAATTTGATCGAAATCGGTTGACTATATCATATAGCTCCCATAGGACCGATCGGCCAAAATAACTTTTTTAAAGAAAAATTCGCTATATTTCGTTTTTTAATAAAGATATCCTAACCAGATTTGGCGTTTGGAAATTTTTTAGAGCACTTAAGCAATGTGCCAAATTTGAACAAAATCGGTGGACTATATCATATAGCTCCCATAGGTCCGATCTTCCAAAAAATCGATTTTTTAACAAAATTTGTTGTGTTTCGTTTGTTTGTTAAGATATTGGGACCAAATTTGATATTCGTGAGTATTTTAGAGTTCCTAAGCACTGTTCCAAATTTAATCCAAATCGTTTGACTAGATCATATAGCTCCCATAGGACCATTCGGTCCAAAAACACGGTTTTTATACAAAATTCGATGTGTTTTGTTTGTTTGTAAAGATATTTGAAATAAATTTGGCATTCATAGCTTTTTTAAGGTATTTAAGCACTGTGTCAAATTTTATTGAAATCGGTTGACTATATCATATAGCTCCCATAGGAACGATCGGTCAAAAAAAATTTTTTGCTTAAAAATTCTTCTGTTTTTGGTTTTTTGTGAAGAAATCGGACTTTATTACAAGCTAGTGGTACAGGGTATCCTAAAGTCGTCCGCGCCCGACTTTACGTCCGCCATTTTTTTACTCTAAGTTTGATAGAAAAAAAATAGAATTTTCTTAAATTTAAACTATTTGTATGTTTCTAAAAACTTTCACCACTTTAAAAATAGATATTGAAAATGTTGTCGAAATCGAGATAGCTGAGCACATTTAATTGCGGAGAGTTATTACTAAGTCAATCTTGTTTCATAGCAGTATGAAGTCGATTTTTTCAAGTCGAATAAATTTCTTGATTTAGGTTAGTTGGCGTAAAATTCTCATCATCATCCTTGGCTTTACAGCGATAATTCAGCTTTTGCCTTTGGAACAATATTTCTCCAATAATCCTCCAATAGTCTCTACCCTTTCCAGCTTACTCCTGTTAAGAACTTACTACTGCTAAGAACGTTGAATTTTTCCAAATCATCTTTTATTCCATTTATCCAGCATGTTCGGGATTGCCCACGTAATCTTCTTCTAGGCAGGTTTTTTAAAATTGGGTTTCGCGTTCTCAGAACATGTCCGGCCCACCCAAGTCCTTGTGGCTTGATTTAGACAGCTGTTGGTGCAAACACGGAAATTATTAATATCTATCCTTATCGGACCAAAATTCTTCGTAAATATGTTCTCTCTGTCAAAGTCCACGTCGTACGCAAAATTCTGGATAAGGTGTTTTTTGGTCTTTTAGATTTTTGTATTTGATTAAATTACCTTATATTCCTTTCTGTAAGTTCAAGGAATAATAATTTAATCAAAATAACTTTCTAGTTATGCTACTCTTTAATACGATCCTGGTAGCTTCCGAACTTGACAAGAAACTTGAAAATAACGTTCCCTGCTTTTTAGTTCTTTGATTTTTATCATAAGCCTAATAAAAAAAGCTATGTCAACCTGATATCAAGCGCTTATTCAATTTGTCATCTAAACATGCTCCCACGTTCATCAGCTTATAGAATGTAATACCATAACTTAATTTATGAAAGCCCCCCCAGTAACAGGTAACATATAACCAAGTCGGTCACGATTTTAGCTAAGAAATTGTTGGTATTTTTTTTGTTTCCGCCACATTTTGCAAAGCCACAAAAAAGCTGCGCACACCTGTGGCCAAAACTAATCTATCATGTGCCGTAAGCGGTGGGGAGCCATTAAGAGACGCCGTCGACAAAGGGACAAAAAAAAAGAAAGAAGTGAGGAAAAACCAAGAGCTAAAACTGTACGCGTGTCAAACGAATACCAGGGCAGCACACTTTGAGGCGCTTCGGTAGTTGGATTCGTTAGTCACACATCCTTTTTGGCGCCTGTTTTTTTTTTTTCCAACACACCATCATCCATGGGCAGCTTCCGTCAGCAGCTCCGTGTCACCAGGTTCAGCTACATGGTCGACAGTCTTGATAAGCCGCACTGTGTCCGGCATGCGCATGCGGCTTTTGTGGCTGACAGGACGAGCAGCGAAATGTTTATGACTCCGCGGGGAGCTGTGAGCACATTTGGACACTCCGCTTTATGGTCCAAGCTTTGGCAGAGTTGATGCTCGGCCAGTGTTGGTTAAAAGCCTTTTGTGTTTTGTTATCCAGGTGTGTGGTCAAATGTGTCTCTATGTTTAGTTGGAATATGGCGAACTTATAGCATTTTATTGTGAACTTCTGGGAAACTATAAAAAGTAAATTGGAGCTTAAAAACTCATAAAGTTGGCACTGCTTGGTTAAAGGGTTTAGCTAAAGTAGAATGATCTATGGAGGGTCGTTATGAAGAGGTGAAGCTAAAAGCGCTTTATTTTTATGAATGGAATTGTTGGAGTTTTTTGTAGGTGTAAAAAGCTTATTGAAATAATCGCGCAGTATTAGATTAGAAACTCTTATGCAATATATTATAGGGCATGACTTTGATAGAAATCTGACCTGTTCCGTGTCACTGCTATACTCGAAGTTTTTTGTTTTTAATAAGGTCTATTTTTAATTATGTTTAAATAATATTGGTTTTGTTGTTAATGCAAATGTTCTCTTAGTAGACAGCGTCACCTAGCGAAAAAATTATTTATTTAAATACGGTCACACTTACACTACAAATTGATGATGGCAATGATCACAACGACTTAAATAATTTTTCCTAAAATAAACTAAAAAGTAAATATTAAAGATTTGATTTAATTTTTTAGACGTGTTTTAATCAAAATTTTTGTATATATTTAAAATAATATAATTTAAAAAAATAAATATTTATCCCATATCTTTATTTGCATAGGAGATATGGCTTCTTGATGAGACGCTTAGAAACAACTGTCTAAATATATATATATTATAGCTCCCATAGGACCGATCGGCCAAAATAACTTTTTAAAATCAAAATTCGCTATATTTTGTTTTTTAATAAAGATATCGTAACCAGATTTGGCGAAATTTTTTAGAGCACTTAAGCAATGTGCCAAATTTTAACAAAATCGGTTGACTATACCATAGGGCCAATCTTCCAAAAAATCGATTTTTTAACAAAATTTATTGAGTTTCGTTTGTTTGTTAAGATATTGACATTCGTGAGTATTTTTTAGTTCTTAAGCACTGTACTAAATTTAATCCAAATCGTTTGACTAGATCATATAGCTCCCATAGGACCAATCGGTCCAAAAACACGTTTTTTATACAAAATTCGATGTGTTTTATTTGTTTGTAAAGATATTTGAATTAAATTTAGCATTCAGATCTTTTTAAGGTATTTAATCACTGTGTCAAATTTTATTGAAATCGGTTGACTATATCATATAGCTCCCAAAGGAACAATTGGTCAAAAAAAAATTTTTTTGCTTAAAAATTCTTCTGTTTTTGGTTTTTTGTAAAGGAACCGGATTTTATTGCAAGCTAGTGGTACAGGGAATCCCAAAGTCATCCGCGCCCGACTTTACGTACGCCATTTTTTTATTTAAATTAAAAATATTGTGTTATTAATCACATTTTTGAGAGAAATTGAATGCACTTTTTTTAAGCTTTTTAATTGATAAAAAAAAGTTAAGTACAATTTCAGAATTTTATCATTTCTTTAAAATTTTTTTTAATTATATTTTTTTGATTAGGTAATACGGCTAATTAAAGAATTTTTGAAAAACAAAAAAAAAACATTATTCGGTTATCGATAGTCCGATAAATAAACGGAATTTTGCAAAACAAAAATGTGTATGATACATATGTATTGGTTAGCACTTTTATCACATATGGAATAATCATCAAAATTAAAGAGGTCGACCTAAAAAAAACTATAAATTACATAATCAGTATTGTTGAAAAATTTGCATAGAACCGATAAATTAAGTAGGTGGCCGTTTAATTACGGCAAAAATAGTTGAAACAAGTTGCGTGCAAGCTGTTTCTAACACGCGTGACTATTGCATATAAGCAACTTTTCAGCATGCACGATTATTGCACAAAGAAACCTCAAATTGTTGCAAATTTTGCATATATAGTAAAGTTTATTTGCATTAAAGCGGTTTGCCGAAATGTCAAACCTAAATTATGATGACAAACTTGCCTAAGTAATGTGTTCATTAAAATTTCGCTCACATTACTCTCTGCCATCTCTCATGCTTTTAGCATCACAATTCAAAACTCTCCCCCACTTTCCCGCTCTTTCCCTCTCAGGACCACAAACCAAATGCATTTAATCATTTCGTGACAATAATTTTCATATTCTGCTTGAGCCATTTTCCCAATTGGTTTACCCAACCATTTTTTATATCTTATCAATTTGCATTATTGACATGCCCAAGTGCATGACCCACATACACACTCACACAGAGACACTCTCACACAGATACTCACACACACTTGGCTGACAACACATGCAAACAAATTTGCAGTTTGGTTCGTTGATTTTCTTCACTTGAATAAGTTTTTCAGTTCCTGCCTCCTTGTTCTCCTTGCTCTTGCTCCTTGGTATTTGTTTTTTCGCTACGCTCTGTCTCTGCTGCTGTCTCTGCTCCAGCTCCTGCTCCTTCTTCTTCTTCCTAGTTTTCTTCATCTTGTTTTTCCTGAGAATTTCTCATAGCTTTGCTCTACGTCTGCAACCGCGTAAAATTCATGTTGACAATGGCATGCAACTTGCTCCAAAATAGACATCATGCCATAGTCGCAAGTCAAGAGCGAAGAAAAAACCTCTCACAGTTCTAGACGGCAAGTCTCGACCCCCCCCTTGAGCTACATTCCCCCCGTTCCGCAGCCACATCCAAATAAATAAAATAAGAAAAACAAATTCTGGATGGCAAAAGTTGCACGTGCCCCAAAACTAAAAACTTTAAGGCAGCTGCAACCGTAGGCAAATAGTTTATTAAAAAGTTTTTGCTGCTAGTTTAGTCCTAACGTTATGGCCAATTTGGTTTAGACGAGATGACCTGAAAAATGTTACCAAAAATTGTTTAAAAAATAAGTTTGATTTTGTACAAATATGAAATCAATATGCACTTGAAATAATATTGTTGGGAAAAAACGTATAAAAATATATTCGAGCAGTTTTTGCTGCTTGTCGGGGAAAAAGAGAAAAAATAAAATAAAATCTAATAAATCATTGAAAAGATTTTAGCTATAATTTAAAGCGAAGTTTTTAACAGTTTTAACTGACAATTGGGAAAGGTTTGTGACTCATTTTTTAGAGAAAAAAATTTATAAATTGAATAAA
The DNA here is from genome assembly GCA_037043745.1 of Chymomyza amoena. Classification (NCBI taxonomy): domain Eukaryota; kingdom Metazoa; phylum Arthropoda; class Insecta; order Diptera; family Drosophilidae; genus Chymomyza; species Chymomyza amoena. The sequence continues at coordinate 50,422 of JBAMAX010004669.1, read as the reverse complement.
TATTAATTTGATGAGTAAAAAAAAGCGTGAATAAAGTAGAACTTAAACTTTAGGCGATTTAGTTAAAGTTGAGCAGTGGCAAATTAGCTGTACGGAAAACTATATCCAGATTTATTTCCGATTTCTAAAATTATCTGTAATGCATAATTGGTAATACTTCAATCACACTATAAATGAAAATTCAGTCACTTTAAACTTGATTCCATGCGTACCTCGAAATTATGTTTATGAGCCATTCCAAAGTTCCATATTTTGTAGTATAAGTAGTATTAGTAGAAATAGTAGTAGAAGTTGTAATAGTTCAAATAGTAGTACTTGAAGTAGTAGTACTAGTTGAAAAAAAAGTACATTTAGTAGTAGATAGATACTAGTAGATAGCAGTAGATAGTAGTAGATAGTAGTAGATAGTAGTAGATAGTAGTAGATAGTAGTAGATAGTAGTAGATAGTAGTAGATAGTAGTAGATAGTAGTAGATAGTAGTAGATAGTAGTAGATAGTAGTAGATAGTAGTAGATAGTAGTAGATAGTAGTAGATAGTAGTAGATAGTAGTAGATAGTAGTAGATAGTAGTAGATAGTAGTAGATAGTAGTAGATAGTAGTAGATAGTAGTAGATAGTCGTAGGTAGTGGTAGATAGCCTATATAAACCATATACGTATGGTAACTCACTATTAAGGTTTTCTCTTTCAACATTTTTTTGTCCAGCCATACCACCTAAATAAATAAAGATATTGGAAATTTTTTTTTAAAAAAATCGCATAAAAAATTCAAAAGTTCTTTCAAAAATGTGATAAATTCCACAAATGTAAAAATATAAAAATTTATTTTTGGATTTGCATCTGAAAAAATATGATAAAAAAATTGCAATGAAAATTTTGTTTTCCAATATTGACTTCAAATTATTGAGTTATCGATAAGTAAGTCATGGGCTAAATTTCAAGGCGTTTCTGAACCAAGCTATGTCTCCAAAGCAAAGAAAGACAGAGGGCAAACATTTTAATAATAAATTTAATTTTTTTAAAAATTCAATTTGATTTAGCTCTTTTTTTTTACCAATTTGTTGCTAAAAAAAGTTTTAAAAGTGCTCTTAACTTCTCTCCAAAATGTGATGAATTACACTGAAATAAAAGATCAAAAATTTATTTTATAAATTTATTTAAAAAAAATTGCATCTTAAAAATATTATTTTTTTTGTATTATACCAGAGCCCCTACGTGCTGAAGTCTAAGTACCTCTAAAATATAAGGTAAAAGATATTCTAACAGACGAAGTCCAAAGTAGATGTATTTTTCTTATTTTTGCATTAAAAGGTATTCTTTTAAAAGATAGCTTAATCAGAAGATCCTTAAATATAAATATAAGACGATTTCACTTCTCAGCTGTCTCAATTTTTTGGTTTTTTTACATTTTTACACAGTATATTTTATTTCTTTTCCAGATCTCAAGTGACTTGTAATAGATGCTTCGATTCCGAGATGAGAAATTTTTTTGCATATATGAAGTTGCCTGATTAAAACATAGTTCAGGGTAAGTCACATTTTTTGACGTGACAACGTCTTAAATTAGGTTTGTATGGGAGGCACCATTGAAAAAGTATAACGATAACCGTAACGATAAGTCTAGCGATAAATAATCGTAACGATAAGTGGCATTTTTATTTTTGGTTTGCGCTCTGCTCTTATCTATAAACGAACCAGCGACTTTTTGTGAATCGCAGCAGCAACAAGCAACGCACAGCGTCAGCCGCACCGCTTAGCGCTCAGCACCAAACTGGCACTGCTCAAAGCGGTGGCTATTTTTAGTTTTGAGTGAGCGCAACTGAGTAACTATTTTATTTTTGGTTTGCGCTCTGCTCTTATCTATAAACGAACCAGCGACTTTTTGTGAATCGCAGCAACAAGCAACGCACAGCGTCAGCCGCACCGCTTAGCGCTCACCTCCAAACTGGCACTACTCAAAGCGGTGGCTATTTTTAGTTTTGAGTGAGCGCAACTGAATAACTATTTTATTTTTGGTTTGCGCTCTGCTCTTATCTATAAACGAACCAGCGACTTTTTGTGAATCGCAGCAACAAGCAACGCACAGCGTCAGCCGCACCGCTTAGCGCTCACCTCCAAACTGGCACTACTCAAAGCGGTGGCTATTTTTAGTTTTGAGTGAGCGCAACTGAATAACTATTTTATTTTTGGTTTGCGCTCTGCTCTTATCTATAAACGAACCAGCGACTTTTTGTGAATCGCAGCAACAAGCAACGCACAGCGTCAGCCGCACCGCTTAGCGCTCAGCACCAAACCGGCACTGCTCACAGCGGTGGCTATTTTTAGGTTTGAGTGAGCGCAACTGATTAACCCCAGCGGCGCATAGCCTCTGCGGTCTGCCGAAATACTGCATTACCTCCGCAGAAAACGTAATTGATTACAAGCGCTGCGTTTCGTTTGAGGGATTGTAAGCGGAGGCAAATAGAAAAGCAGTGATCTGCCAAAAATCTGCATTACAACTGCGGAAAAAGTAATGCACAAATAGAAACTCGCACTGCGCTACCTTAGCAACACAAAATTTTGTTATTTTGTTTGCATGCTAACAAGCATAGTTCGGCCTTTCTTCTGTCAAACCATTCGTTTATACCTTTTTATTTATTATCTACTGCCGAGAAAATTTTATTTTATTAAGAGATACGAAAACGTAAAGTCTGACAACTCGTTTCATAATTTCATGAAATATACGTATAATCTTGATTGCGTATCAAACGTTTCTAAGTCAACTACGTTAAAAGAAACAACCATCGACTTGACTTTCGCAAGACACATTACAGCAGAAACACTTCCTTTCATTTCCTATTTCTCCTATCATCGTCCTATCCTCAACAAAATCACTCAAATAGGAATTATTATTGTGCAATTTAATAATATTCATATCAATAAATATTCTACCGAGAAAAAGACGTTGTCACGTAAAATCTTCGCCCGTAAAACCGACTTTACAGGCAACAGTTTTTTTTGTTCCTATAACGTAAAATATAAAGAATTCCTTAATTTCCAATTTGTTATTTTATATAATAATATAAACCAATATTTGCCTTAGATTTAAGAAACTTTAAATTTTTTATTAAATTAAAACCTGTATAAATACTCAAGTTGGCGGAGATAAACAAAATTTTTTTTTGTAGAAAAATAAGTGCAAAATATGCAAATAAAATTTTCATTTTACAATATGTTTTTGCATTTTTACATAGTTTTGTATTTATTATGTTTTAACTTTTTGCTTTTTATTTTGCAAGTTTTTCTCATCACTACATAGTTTCTACCTTTTTTCTTAAATTCTTGGATTTAAATATTTTTATTACATACATTTTTGTTTAAAACCCTGTAAACAGTCAAAAGTCAAAGTCAAATTAATCCAATTAGCACGCGTCTTCTTAATTAATGTCTTTGCATATAAACGATTATTGCTGCTTTCTAAGCATATCCGAAACATTTGTTCTATCTATTTAATTAAAGTTGTTTTCATAGATAAGATGACACCAACTTCTCTCAAAATCATCTAATTTGAAATATCATATTTATCTTCACACTCCCAAGTTAACCGTTTTTCTATTGTTTTTACCGTTTCACACACATTTTGTTGCGTTATTTTAATTACATTTACAGTAAATCCAGGTAAATAATATGGAGTACTAAATACAGTTAGCATTGTTGTTGACACACGCACGTACACACACAAACCAAAACACACGCACACACACAATCACTCTCTTATGAGCGTAAAGGTGTGTTGTACTTGTGAGCCACGCATTTATGAACTCGTTACACGTAATTAGGGTCAATGGGTGAGGGTCTAACTGTCTGCCTACCTGTCTGTGTATGGGTGTTGTGTGTGTGAGTGAGTGAATGTGTGTGTGCGTTTTGGACTTACAATTAATTACAGGGGAGTGTAAGGCGACAAACACACACATCCACAGAGAGAGACTGAGCTGTATTGCATTGCATTGAAATACAAAACGTTTTTGGTAACAAAAGTCATAAAGCTTGTTGCCACTTTAATTAGGTTAGTATGGAAATTAGCCCGAAAAGCGTAGACTGCACCTGTACAGGACGACAATAATAACAACAACAGACAAGGCACATTTTGCGCATTGCAGTGACGTAGATAGTATATGGGGGTTGTAAGAATGGGTATCCAATTAAATTTGAAACTTAGAGCGGATTTGAGTTCCAGCTTATTAGAAACTCATAAATTTGAATATTATCTAATCTTCTACCAAACTTCTCTAAACCCCCAAACGGACTGATTCCATAGAAACCTGCATCTATAGAGAACATATCACTCAGATGAAGCTTTTTCTACTGCAAATTAAAATCGAAAAATTTCTATGGGCTCTGAAACACAGGCATCTATTCACATAAGGTGGCTTTCAACAAACGTAGGAAAAATCTCAGGAGACATTTGCATACTTGCCATTAAGATACTCTTTGCTCGATATAGTGAAACAGGACTTGCCTAGACGAGCAGTGTCTCATTTCTAATGTGTCTGCGGGGAATTGGGTGGAATTTTTAATTAGATGTCAAAATTATATTTTTCATACTTTTATGAAATTTGTTTTGTTAAAAATTCCATTGATTTCTGCTCTTTGAGATTATAAAATGATAAAATGAAACGACAAGTTATATGAAATAAAATAAGATGTTTAAGTATTTCGGGTAAGATGGGTCAAATCCGACCCAGTAATTGGTTTGGCTATAAAATGTTTATTTGACATCGGATCAACTTGTCCGATATACCAAATTAAAGATTACACTTACCGAAACTAGAATTTCAAGTTTGTCTGACCATTAGTTACACTAGTTTTCAATTGAAATTTCGAAGAATTTATATTTGAACGGATTTCGATATATTTCATTTTTCCATTTTTCAAAACTAAAACTTAGCAGATTTTAATATTTTACTTACCAAACTGCAGATAATGGAATTTCACATTTTTCTTATTGCTGTCATATAACCATTTTAAAAAATGTTGGGGTAAGCCCGACCGCGTATTTTTTTGGCTTATTTGGCATAGATATGATGTAAATTTACTGTTTTTTCGATTATAAATCCAAAGAGCATGTTATGGCATAGTATGTATGTAATGAATTTTCAAAAAAATTTAGAATATATTAATCGTAATAAAAATTGAATGAATGTCAATAAAGAATAATTGGATTGAATAGACAAACTATCAGGCAGCCATTTTAGTTTTAGTTGTTATTATTACTCTACACGAGAAGACTAATATTAGTTCCGATTTACCGACACGGTCGGGTTTGCCCCACCTTAGCCTAGTTAATTACGTATCTAGCTTAGTATATTTATATGTACAAGAAATTTTAGCCGACTTTCTTTTAGAATAAAGTAACTGAGTTAGAGGGAAGAATAGAAATATCGTCACGTAACGAAATGAAAAATGCTGCGGGTGTATTAAGGCCCTTGTTTAGTCAGTCAGACATTCAATCTACGAGTATATGATCAAAAATTTATTATTTCTAAAAAAAATTATGTGTTTTAGCATTTTTTCTTTTAAATTCCAGTTTTCTATTTAATTATGTCTTTTAATTTGTCATTGAAATATTGTATTTGAAGTCATCATCATATCTAGGAAATACGAATTTTATCATATAATATATACATATAATATAATTATATAATTTTATCATATTACATTTATAAAAGAAATTTTCAACAGACTATTAGTCAAGACACATTTTTGTTATAATACTTTTATTTATATTGACTTATATTGAACCTATATCAATGAAAATAATTTAAACTGACCTCTTTTTTAGTAAATTTTTTGATTTTGATAATTTTTATGTGATATAGCTTCTAAAGATTAGCAACCACGTAAAAGTTTTTACTTAAAAGTCTCAACACGAAGAAGTTTTTCTCATAGAGATTATTTCTTTCCAACGGTCATATACCCCTATATAATATAAGTTCAAGTTTAGTCAACCTTTACAAAATCATGAGAAACACAAAAATAATCTTTGGTCGATTGACTTAAAATTACGCTTCTTTTCGCTCTAGGTAGTTTACAAGATATACCCTTTTGCAGAATTACGCTCTTGTTAACTCTAGGTTTAGTTAGTTTATGAGATATAGCGATTTGAAGTTTGAGAAACAATTTTTAGCCGATTGACTTCAAATAACGCTCCTTTTCGATCTAGGACGCTTAGTTTACGAGATGTACCCAATGGAAGTAGAAAACAAATTTTTGGCCGATTGACCTCAAGGACATCTTGAAATATAAAAGACAACATACTCTATTTTTGCCCGATTGATACAGTGATCCGTTCTGGACGATATTGACGATTCTGATGATCGAATATTGACTCAGTTCTTGCCCAACAGTTCTGTCTTTAGTCATCCTTTCCAAAATAAGAACAATACAGTAATAAAGAAGATAGATAAACCTATAAAGATGTCTTTAAATATAAGAAGATTCTAAAAAGACGTTCTGGGCGATCCTAACGAAAACAAAATCGGATTTAAGTGCCAGGTTCATATCTTCATGCTTCGAATTTCTTCCAATGAATATGGGATCAATCAGAAACTGTCTACACAGACAAAATGTCTACTTTACAATACTGATCAGCAGCGGTTTGTTGATCGATATATACATATCAGGATGTCTTTCTAGATTGCGAATACCATCTTTATCAAAAACCAGGAGAATCACATTATCTTTTCTCCCTCAGAAGTATTTCCAGGCTAGCTTTCTAGCTGCAAAAATTATTAAATATCGGAACAAATTGCATTATATTCTTTAAAAAACCCCTCCCAACTACGCCGCCACTGCCTAATAATATTTATTATAAATATCATGCAGACATTTGTTCCGGCGTTGGGTGTGTACAGACATCCAGCCCCGCCGGTGACTGGAGAGGTTGGACCCCAAATGAAACCAGTTCTGCTTGTAGTCACATTAATTGGCAGCGTCCATTCCATTTTAATTAGTTTTGCGTAACATTGTGTGCTGGTCATGTGAGTTATTAGACCCACACATACACGCACACAGAGACCACTGTTACACACACACAGATACACACACACACACATTGCAAACCAATTACATATGTAGATGTGAGAAAATTTTATAAAATGTTGACCGACTTTATGCGGCTTCTTTTGCCTTCGGGTGGGTGTGTTGGAAAATTATGCAACCAGGATTATTTATGTCGCGGCGCCAAAAACTTAATTGAGTTGTTATATAGCCCAACAGACCAACAGCCCAACAGTATCCAACAGTTCCCAGCTGTATCCTATAACCAGTGGCAGTTAGTCCTGCTGGCAGAGCAGTAGCTGCTAATAAGCCAGCTCACATTTATCATTACGCGGCTGCGGACTGGGCTAATTACAAGGACGAACCCGGCAATATGCCAATGAGTTATTGGTAGGTAAGACCTACCCAGGAACCCAGGAGCATGTGAAACACTTATCTAACGTCAAATCCAACGCACCGAATGAGTTGAAGAATTTAAAGGATATTAAAAAGCCTTCAATAAAGATGTTTTGATAGTTAAGCGACAGCTGCTCCCGCTGCTTCGGTTTCAGCTTCTGTGGAGTAGTTTTTGTTCAGCCGTCCACTAAGCTGACGTCGTTCAATGGCCCCTTCAAGGAATGTTATAATATATATTAATCAATATTTATGGCAGGCCTCTGAGCACAATAAAAGGCAAATCCTCCCTCGGCACTTCAGTCCCAAAACTTCGATCATCTATCAAATGCAGCAGGTAAAAGAAGTCCAAAAACTCTTGAAGAATGCAACGGACAGACACAAATTGAGTAGCAAAAAAATAGACGAGAACCAAACCTGTTATGGTGTGTGTGAATACAGCACTGTGCAAGTGAATAGGACCAGGTGCAAAAAACACGGGAGATGAATTATTTCTTAGAGTAAAATAAAATCCAAATTTTAATGAAATGGGAAAATGTAGCCAAAATTTTGTGATTTAAAATTTTAATTAAATCTAATGGTTAAATAAAGGATTATCGAGCTTTTTTTCATTTTGAAAAAGTTTTTCGCCAGTAGGGAATAAAAATAGTTTATCGAATGAATTATTCAACTCAAGACAGGCCTGAAATATTTTTAAAGTCGTTTTTATTAAATAACTTTCAGATATAACTTCTTAAGCAATTCTAAAATACCTTTTTTCCAAAGTTTTCTATGACTTATGCATTTTATTACTTACGTTCCAGTAATTTTTACCTTATATTCCATGCCATTGGCTAGCCTGCTGTTCAATTTTTAAAAAACATTCATTTATTTTAATTTTTATCAATTTAATATTTTTGGCGATATTACATATTTAATTCATCGTATAAAAAATGGCCTTTTCTATAAATACCGACAAAATTTCGTATTACAAAATTAAAATTTTGAAAAATTATAAATTTTGCAATAAAAAAACCTAACTAAATCTATAAAATTTTTGAATAACTATCCAAAAAAAAATTTAGTTCAACTTATAAAAAATTATAAGCTTTTAGCTATAAAGTCTTTTCTAAAAATACCGATAAAATTTCGCACTAAAAAAATAAAAATATTAAAAAAATAATATGTTAAAAATAATTGTAAAATATTTAATAAAAAAAAACTTAAAGCTTCTTAAAAAATTGTTCTTTTTTCTCATTTAATATTGAAATAATATGTAGAAGTGATTAAATAGAAAAAAAAATTTTGAACACATATTTTTATTTTTTAATTAAAAATTTTATCAATTTAAACTAAACAGCTTGTATAAATAATTATTTGTGTGTCGAAAATTGAAAAATACCTCCTGATATAATTTTCACTAAAAAGAGAATATATATAGTAAACTTATTTAAAATGGTTTTATTAACAATTGATATTAATTTTAAAAAAATATTAAATAAATAATACATTTCTACAGCAAGTATATTAAAGCTTCTTTTTCAACAATAATTATGAAAAACATTTTCTAAGCTAAGCTTAAATAAATTAATAAAACTATTTATAAATTTTAACATTTAGTGTCAATATTATTATAAAATAAAAATAATTTTCAATAATTATATATTTTTTAATAAGTGTAAACATCTTTTTTTATTTATAATTTAAACAAAACAAAAATATTTTAGCAAATATTTGAAAATTTATAGATCATATTTTAGTTCCAAATTTATGATTTTTCAATAGTAATTTTTATTCTATTAAATTTATAAAAATTAAAGTTGGATGAAGTTTATACATTTAAACTAATCAATATAAATTTTTTTTTTTACACTTTTTTTTGTGTTTTTAAATAACAACTAAAAAATAATTAGAATAATAATAAACAAAAAAAAATTCAAAATTTTATTATTTGCTTTTTGAAATTAATGTATATTATATTTATTTTTTTTAATAAAATTTCTTACACTTACAAAGAATAGATCGATTTCGGCTATGAAGTTTTTTCTGCTAAATCGTATTTATAATCTAAACAAAGCTTGTAAATTTTTAATTCCAGAAACAAAATTAAAAAAAAATAACAAATAAAATTATTAATTTGAACAAGTGTTTAAATATTTATAGCGATTAAAAACAAATTCGATAATATTTTTATTATAATATTTTAATAAAAAATTATCGAGTTTGTTTTTAATCGTAATAGTTAATTACTAATTTGAACAAATATTAAAATATTTACAGCGATTAAAAACAAATTCGATAATATTTTTATAATAAAAATTATAATAAAAAATTTTTTTACAATTTTGAATAAAAAAATATAAATACCTTTTCAAACTTGTAATTCAAAAACTAAAAAAATTTTTATATATACAAAAAAATGTGTAAACATTAATATATTTTATTAGCTGTTTTTAAAATAGTTGAATAATATTTAATATATAATAATTTGATTTTTATAAATTAATTAAATATTAGTTAATATTAATTAACTAATTATTGTTTAAAAAAAATATTTTTTTAATGCAAAATATTCAAATTTTAATGAGAATCTGATAACATATTTAATTAATTTATATAAGCCTCTTCATCATTTGAATAATGAATTATCTTATATATAAAAAAAAGTGTATGTCTGTTTGTACGGTTTTAATGGGACTTTTTTTAAAGTGTTCAGAAGCTTCTTGGGCCGCGAATAGGCTATGTGAAAATATTACAATATTGCGACGAAAATACTAAAATGGACAATTTGATTTTGCAATACATTTTTTTTTTTAATTTAGGTTGGCATTGTGTACATTGTCAGATTAACTAATATTTTTTAGTTAATTGTTTTTGTCGAAAGGAAACACAAAAATTATAAACGTTATAAATTTTATTTTATTGAGGCACACAAAATTTCATGAGAATCGGTACAGCCGTTTAAGAGGAGTATGGTAACTAACATTGTGAAACTAGAATTTTATATATAAGAAGAAACTTATGTTTTACGTATTATGGGTGTTCTCATGAACGAGTTGATGAATCTGATTTTTACGTGTGTTAAGTGGTCAATGCGGAAGCTTTAAGCCTATTGCGATGAGTTTATATGAATTGGTTCGTGGGATTATGAATATTGGTTTTTGTGTGAACATACTCCTCCGAAACGGCTAGACCGATTCTCATGAAATTTTGTGTGCTTATTGGGCAGGTCTGAGAATCGTCCAACATCTATTTTTCATACCCCTAAGAGATAAGGGTTGCCACTCCTAACATTTTTTTTTTCATTTATCGACTATACCTTCATGGTGTGCTCACGGGCGCGATGTTAGCCGCGAAGCCTTCCACACTTCTGTTTCGCGGCTTTCGCGGACGGCGCGTTACGCAATATTTTTCATTCTGTGGTTTGTCTTGAGTGAACGTGAAAAAATAAAAAAAAGACATCCTGTCGCCATTATAGGTTAACATTATTATTATTTCCATCAAACATGGTTAAAATGTAAAGATGGCGAGTGGTTGAAAATTTTATGATGAAATTAATCCACTCATCGATCAATCGTACGATGTTTTCCAATCGGAAAGATCCCAGATCTAGACTAGCGAGCGAAGTGAGCGTGCCGGAACGCAGCGGAGGCCGGCTAGTAATGAATAAAAAATGAGAAATTAAAAAAATAAATTTTTAGTTTATTTTTTATTAAATAATTTTATTTAATTATTATTACAAAGTTTTTTAATCAAGTTTTTATATAATAATAATGAGCAATTTTTTTTATATATAAACAACAATATTTAAAAAAAATCTTTTTGGATAAATTCATATAATATGCATTTTAGTGTGGCCATTTTGGTGAAATCTCACGATATTATTAACGTTATCGCCTGCTTATACTTTCGGATCGCCTTTAAATTTTACAAGTGCTATATATAGATACAAAATCTTTTTAGGCGGTGACATGATTGATATCGCCAGTTTCAAAATATAGGACCTTTTTTTATTATTTTATTATTTTTAGAATAAAATGTTGAATAAGTACTTATATGTGTATTTCTTTTCTCCAGCATTTTTTTCCAAATTATTTAATGAAAATCCTTTTTTTTCAAATAAGCTTAAGTATATGTATTCTTCTTTTGTAAAATAATCAACAAAATTTGCGCTTTTTTTTAATTGCTTAAAAAGGTTAAACGAAACCCTACACCATGTTTCTAACCGACTAACCTGCATTGTAAATATGTACCTGCTGCTGCAACATATCTGCCATGTGGCAAGTGTAAGGCAAGTCAAGGAAGCAAGTGAATGAAGCAAGTTGGAGGAACCTTTAGTTGAATGCGATTCATGGTTGTGTGCACTTTGACCACAAAATGTGGCAGGCAGATACAGCGGCAAAAGGTCACAGCCAAAGAGGAAGACGCTCCAAAAGAGACACAGATACACCTGCACAGTTACTTTGACTCCGTTGTGACGTTGTGTGTGTGTGTGAGTTTATTTTATTTTTTTTACCGAGATACAGATACAAGTGACTTGATGGCCAGCAGCCCGTAACCAACGAAAACGAACTGATAGATCCCGAGACAGACAAGCGTGTAAAAGTGTTGCCAAGAGGGTTCGTGATAAGGAGCAGCAGCAGAGGAGGGAGGGTTGGGTATAAAAATGTAAAGTCATCTTCATGCATAAATAAACGCGGTACACACATACACACACACACACTCTTACATAATGTATGTAAAAATCTAGCATATCAATTTCCATATGAATAAAGCAGTTATAGTGATAGTTAGAGGAGGCTTGTCAAGTCTTAGGAGCAGTAGCTACTAGTATGTCCCAAAAGAATTTTCAGTTAAGGTTTCCTACCTTGTCTTGACTTGGTTCCCGGTAAGTGGATTGCCTTTGATTTGTTACCAATGCTCCGTATATAGAATATACTTTTTTCCCACATGAATTTGCCATCAAAATGTTTCTAATTGAATGAGCAGAGTTGGTTGGTTCCAACCAGAAGAAACTTCTCAGCTTACTTCTCTCGGTTTGTTGTTGTTGTTGTTGTTGGTATAGTTGGAAATAATTTCATTAAATTTCATGAGTTGTGAATTTATTTATTCAGAGAAAAAGAGAGCAAGAAAGGTGCAAGCTGAGTGAGCATTTTCCACAGCTCAACTCCAGTCGACACGACTCTTATTTTCAGAGTTTTCCCCTACTTTTTTTTTTTTGGTTGGGAGTTTGTTAATTTGAGCATAATTGATTGTTTGTTGGTTTTTCTATGTTTTACTGGTATTATGGAGTCTATATAAAGTTATGCTGATGCAGCACTTTTATGTGGGACCTGTTAAATGTTTAATTCTCAGTGTTGAGCAATCTACTTTACCGAGCTTTAAGTTATTTTAGTGAGTTGAAGTTTTGGGAATAGTTTAAATAGTTTTTTGGCTTGTTTACTTTGTTGCGTAGTGAATAATGTTGAAAGCTTTCTCATGATAACTGTAACCCTGAAGGTCTCTGCTTAAGTAGTGGAGTAAACCTTTATCGTATCTCTTAGATGCTTAGATCCACAATTAGGCAAAGATTAGACATGGCAGATACGCGAGCTAAGGGACATTAATAGAAAGACATGTCAATATTCAGTGGCGGATCCACATGTGTAGGATCCCAAAAGATGGAAAAAAGGGTTGAAAGCCTTTTGCGAGCTTTGATACATACACTTCAAAGTAAAGAACTCTACCAAAATCGAATCCTAAGTTCGCACCTCTAAAAATCTTATTGAAAATTCAATTTGTTCACGGAATTATGATGCTACCTAAAAAATATATTTCCTCCGTATCTTAATCATTCCTTCAACCTAAGTAAATTATCTTTTATAGTAAAGTCATGGGTAGTATTCATTTGTGCAGAGTAAGTATCAGACAGAGGGTGAGAGACTGACTATCAGTTCTAATGACTCTATCGTCACGTTAGATAACAATAAAGCCATGTCATTGCAATCAACCTATTAGGCAGCAAATTCACTTGAAATTTTTAAAGTAATAATGAATATTTACGCTCTAGGAGGATTTAGCAGATCACAACCCTAATAGGTAAGCCTCATGATCCGAAAATTATTAAATCGAATAAGAATCTTAACAGATAGATAACATATTTCAAGTTTAGGAAATTTAATCAATAAACTTCAACAATATTTCTTTTGCTTAATTTATAAATAAGCTAGAGTCTTTGGAGCCTAAACAAAACCTAATATTGATACTATCACAAATTTTAAGGTGTGTTTCCCAAACATAATCATTCTTTTTCTTAACAAGGTTAGCTGAGCCTGGGTAATGGGTATCTGAAACTTATCTGAACATAGGCTATATAGTATCTGAACACGGGGCTCGCAGGGAGAGGCCGGCAGCGGCATAGGCCACTAGTAGGATTTTTGTGAAGAACCTTAATTTCTTAAGTAACCAAACTTTTGATATTGAATATACATACTTGACTTTTTTTTTAATATACTTGGTACTAGTGGCGAAAAATTCGGCGGGCACCCTTGTATCTGAACCTTAAAGGAATCTGGAGTCCATAGTAGTGCTGATGTTTTCGCTGTCACGAAGTGTTTTAATTTTCCAAAAACCAATCATAGTAATTTTTCCATAGCCAAAGATCGTCGTCGTTTGTCGTTGTTTTTGTATCCGACGTATTGTTGACGATTCGTTAGTAAATAAAGTTTCGATATTATAGAGCGGTAGCCTTCATTCTCTAGTTTGGTGATACGATTACTATCTTCGCATCCAAACCTGCGTGGGGCTGACATGCCGTCTCTAAACTGAGATCAGACGCCAACCAAGGATCTAACTGGATTACAGAAAGGCTTTAGTATTTTCATGTTTTTCTTGATGTAATTCCTTTTTCGATGTATTGATTCACTGAAGTCTTCTTCACTGTTGGGACCTACAGACACGATCACTTTGGCTTATAACCGTGCACCTCTCTCGATTAGCTACAAACTGTGGTTACAGTATCGTTCCCCGCAGAATGCGTTGCCCAGGATGTGCCCGCACAAAGTGCTACTAGGAGGCTGATAGTCGGATTTAGCATCCCAAACGCCCTATGCTCCAATAGGAGATAAAGTAAATCATGTATATATATTATCTGAACCTGGAACAATTTGCATTTTTGATTAATTTTAATTCAATCGATATCTTACTTTTTTATCCAATTTTCCAATTGAATAAATTACTCCAAAATTCGGTCAATGGATATATATGGATATATCTTTGGCGAAAATAGTTTAGGCTAACTATGATACCAATTTTTTGTTTCTGTGATACCAATATGATCAAGACGATACAAGAAATTAACAATGATATCTTTTATTTTTTTCGTCAAACTGGTCGTCTGTATGAACGACCTTAGTTATTAGATCGTAAGACCAAGAATAACTTAGCTTCAGACTCTTTTGCAGACAGATCACCTAAAATAAAAACATGAAATAATTCCTCCTTCCGTACTGCACGCCAATTCGATCGTCCGTTTACCTGTATGGATGCCCAAATAATGCAGTCTAAAAAAGCTAGGATAGGTAAACTTAAGATTTCGACTCCTTCTAAATATATGTAGCCAGACCAGTTTTCGCAACATTTTCAACTATTCACTACAAACTTTGGAGTAGAGTCAGCCGAGAACTCAAAACTCGAGTCCCAGATAAAAAAGCTTTTCTGCCACATACTCTATAACCAAAGGCTTAAGGGTATACTCCATTTGTGCAAATTATAGAAGAGGCACAAGGAGGCAATACACCTTTACACCAAAATACTCATTCCAACCTCAAGTATTGATTGAGTTATGTCTCCATTTTTGTCTGTATGAATACCAAGATTTCGAAGACCGCAATAAATAGAGACTTTTATCTTTTCCAGCAGAGGCCCTTAATCCCTCTTTTGTACAAGTTTGTTAAATTGTTTCGTTAGGTTAGGTTAGTTGCCTGCTCGGAACAATCCGGGATCACCCCAAGAGCTTGCTACTACTTGCGTTTATAACAGGGAAGTATAACGAAAGGAATAATAGGAAGGAGCGGAAATAAGGATTGGGTTTGGGGAAGGTAGATCAGTTGCAGCCAATTATATCGATACCTTAACCCGTAGAAGAATTTTGGGGTATTAGTAATGCTGTTTAATAATTTGATCTGAAACTTGGAAATGCAAATCAATTAAATATGACCAAAGCTAATTTTAATGAAAATATAATCTACATGAAAATTCGACTCTATATAAGTACTGTCAAGCTAGATCCCGTCTTAAAAAATTATGAAGAAAGTTTATGTGGTCCTAATAAACAAAACAACACTCAAAATTCTCCATTCAATAACCTTACCCGCAAAAATAGATTTATTCTGTTTTCTACCACACCTCTTCACAAATGCACTTAAAACTAACAACATGCATGTAAATCAGTGTTTTAGGACGAACTTTCGATTCTCATCAAAATCGGTTAAAATTTAATTAAAAAGTAAAGGAACTTGAAAGAATATTTTCTAGATTTTTCGGGGTGGAAAAAAATTTGTAGCTTCAAAATATGAAATTGTTTTGTTCAGCAGATTGAATTAGCCCGATTGCGTAAAAATTTCATATCAAAGCAAAAATTTTTGTCAGATTAATGAACTCCGAGCAAAAAAATTGTCAATTCATTATTTTCGAAACATACATTTGATTTTACTCGAGAAAATGTTAAAAATTTTGCCACACAAAAACTTAAAAAAATTTTCAAGGTTGCAAATTTTGTTGGGAAAAATTATATTGATCAGAAAAACTCAAGTACTCAAGTCAGAGTATTATCAGAAACCACTGTCGGTTTATTTTGAAAATAGGTGTCATTGTCAAATATCAACACAGAAATCCGTTGGGACGCGTTTCCGGGTTAACCCCACTTTCGAATTCAACCCACTTGCCTTTACATAGGCCAAATTTCCTTAAAAGTCGAAGTAAAGGGTATCTCAAAGCCTATTATTAATATTTCATTATAATTAAATATTTTATAAAATCAGACATCATTATTTGAGTTTCAATGTTATGCATAATATATTTACACTTTTGTCAGCTTCCGGAAAATGCTGAGTCATTTTACACGCACACAAACACACGCATATACATATATAGCTATTGTCAGTTACTCACACTCTGACAAACAGGGATATGTTCGCACCCCAATTGAGATGTCCGGCAGCAGTCAAAAGTTTTAAGTGGAAGGAGGGGAAAGAGGCGAAGACACCCGACAGACAATTAGCCAACTTTGCTTGCATGTATTAAAAGGCAACAACAATAACAAAAGCAACAACAGCAACGAGAACAAAAAGTAAAAGCGAGCCGCAAGAAGAAGAAGCAGCAGAGCAGTCCGAACTCCCAGACTCTCTCTCCCTCCTCTCTCTCTCTCTGTTAGAACGAAAATGAAAATTGTCCAAATGACAACAATTTAAATGAGCAGAAGGAGACGACGACGACGCTGACGTCAACATCTCGACGTCGACGCCAACGTCGACTGCGACTGCAACACCAAAGGCAACAATGACGACAAGCTGCTAGCTGAAGTAACAATAAATTAATTAAAACTTTTTAGCCAATTCAATTTGTGTCCTTCTTGTCCGACGTCTCTGCTAGTTATTGTTGTTGTTGTTTTTATTGTTTTTGTAGTTGTATTTTTGTCCTTTTCAATTATAAATGCACATAAATTGTTGCGTTGCTTTTAGCCATCTTTACTACCCGCACCCCAAAGTCCTTCGCCCGCCCGCCTTCCCGCCCTGCCGTGCAACATTCGCGGTTCACTTTGTCCACTTTGGTCCGCCAATGGACATTTTTGCGTTTGACTGCACAGCGTCAACGAGCGATGCCAGCTGAATGCCAAATATGTCCAGTTGAAAACACCCAGAAAGGCGTCCTTGCTCATTTACTACTACATATATAGATATATATGTACATATACATAGACATATACTATATGCAGGAGAAAGGATTTGTGTTAAAAGTTTTGTATTTAAGTTTTTGGTTTTGATTTGTTGACGCATGAAATTGAAATAAAAAAAACATGGCCCGTTTTTAATCCTTTTAAATTAAAAACAACTATTGTACAAATGTTATTTTTAAGTAATGAATGCTTTAATACTGGCTCTATATGGGCAATGTTTTTTATGCAACTTAAATGAGAGACATGCTAGGAAACCTTTTGCGTTTTATAATTAGCTAATTATAATAAATAAATAATAATATAAAATATACAAAAAAAATTAAATTAAAAATTTAAAAACCCCCGATACAAGAACTTAAGTAATTTTCATTTAAAAAGTAAAAATAATAAAAGAAACTTAATGTTAAAGTATCTAAGAATCTATTAATAATTCTAAAAAAAATACGTCGCGTTGGGGGACCGCTCCTAACTAACAATTTAAATACAAATAGTCTAATTAAGTAACAAAGATTAACTTAAAAACAAAATTAAGAAAATACTTCAAAAACTTTCATAGAATTACTTCAAAAAATTTGCATGTAAGACACGACCGTCAACGACGTCTGCCTTCGCGTGTCCCCCAACGCGACGTATTTTTTTTAGAATTATTAATAGATTCTTAGATACTTTAACATTAAGTTTCTTTTATTATTTTTTACTTTTTAAATGAAAATTACTTAAGTTCTTGTATCGGGGGTTTTTTAAATTTTTAATTTAATTTTTTATTTCATACTTTTTATAGGTAGGTTAGGATAAGTTAGTTTTATTTCATTTAAATGATTGGCAAGCCTATTGGCATTCCACATGGCTATACGTACATCTAATTGCATAATTTGTTATCTAAAGAAGTTTTTGGTGGACTTGTGATAGACGAAATATCGATGGTGTTTTATGAAGTTTTACGAAGTATTCATATACGTTTACAAGAATTAAAAATATCTCAAGAAGCTTTTGGTGGCTTGTGATAGACGAAATATCGATGGTGTTTTATGAAGTTTTACGAAGTATTCATCTACGTTTACAAGAATTAAAAATATCTCAAGAAGTTTTTGGTGGACTTGTGATAGACGAAATATATATGGCGTTTTATGAAGTTTTACGAACAATGTTTCCTATCATTTTATGTTGGGCGGTTACAGCACATAAGTTGCAAAGGACGACAGTTGAAAAGCTTTCACTCCACACAACTTTTAAACGGCTTAACCGGTTTTCATCAAACATGTCTAGGAACACTCGCACATAAGTCACCTTTAATACAAAAAACTAAAATGAAATCACTGCATGCGTTCGGGAGTTATGATGCCATAGACAGACAGACAGACAGACATTAAATGATTGGCAAGCCCATTGGCATAATTTGTTGACAAGCATCATTATCATATTTAATAGATTTGCTGTATTTTTTAGCTTCAAACGGCCAAAACTTCTAAACGCGAAGAGATAGAGCAAAAATAACCTCAGATTCGAATCAGTGGCGTCGTCAGCTACAATAGGACCAAATTGTAAGCCAATCGGACAAAGTTGATGTTTTTCTCCCCACTTTTACTCCCCACAACTTTTAAACGGCTCAACCGATTTTCATCAAACATGTCTAACAACACTCGCACATAAGTCACCTTTAATACAAAAAAAACTAAATTGAAATCACAGCATGCGTTCGGGAGCTACGATGCCATAGACAGACAGACAGACAAACAAACAGACAAACAGACAGACACGTCAAACTTATAACACCCCTCTTTTTGCGTCGGGGTTAAAAATAACCTCAGATTCGAATCAGTGGCGTCGTCAGCTTTAATAGGACCAAATTTTAAGCCAATCGGACAAAGTTCATGTTTTTAACTTCAAATGGCCATTACTTCTAAACGAGAAGAGATAGAGCAAAAATAACATCAGATTCGAATCAGTGACGTCGTCAGCTACAATAGGACCAAATTTAAAGCCAATCGGACAAAGTTGATGTTTTTCTCCCCACTTTTACTCCCCACAACTTTTAAACGGCTCAACCGATTTTCACCAAACATGCTCTAACAACACTCGCACATAAGTCACCTTTTACTACAAAAAAACTAAATTGAAATCACTGCATGCGTTCGCGAGCTACGATGCCATAGACAGACAGACAAACAGATAAACAAACAGAAGACACGTCAAACTTATAACACCCCTCTTTTGCGTCGGGGGTTAAAAATTAATATAAAAAAATTATAAAAAAAACTTTATATGCAGAAAACTTACTATGCAAAATACTCAGAATAGCTCTGAACCAAAAAAGAAAATAATTTGTTGTTAGTTCCTTACGTTTTAATATTAATATTAATAATATATAATTATAATTTATAAATAATAATATAAAATAATTATTTTCAGATTATAAAAATGGCGGACGTAAAGTCGGGCGCGGACGACTTTAGGATACCCTGTACCACTAGCTTGTAATAAAGTCCGATTTCTTCACAAAAAACCAAAAACAGAAGAATTTTTAAGCAAAAATTTTTTTTTTACCGATCGTTCCTATAGGAGCTTATATGATATAGTCAACCGATTTCAATAAAATTTGACACGGTGCTTAAATACCTTAAAAAAGATATGAACGCCAAAGTTATTTCAAATATCTTTTACAAACAAACAAAACACATCGAATTTTGTATAAAGAACGTGTTTTTGGACCGATTGGTCCTATGGGAGCTATATGATCTAGTCAAACGATTTGGATTAAATTTGGTACAGTGCTTAGGAACTATGAAATACTCACGAATGTCAAATTTGGTCCCAATATCTTAACAAACAAACGAAACACAGCAAATTTTGTTAAAAATCGATTTTTGGAAGATCGGACCTATGGGAGCTATATGATATAGTCAACCGATTTTGTTCAAATTTGGCCAATGCTAATTGGTCAAAAATTCAAACGCCAAATCTGGTTAGGATATCTTTATTAAAAAACGAAATATAGCCAATTTTTCTTTAAAAAAGATTATTTTGGCCGATCGGTCCTATGGGAGCTATATGATATAGTCAACCGATTTTGATCAAATTTGGTACAGTGATTGGGAACTATAAAAACTTTCGATTGCCAAATTTCGTTACGATATCTTCATAAACAAACGAATTATTCATCTAAAACGCTTTTTTTTTCGAGGTCGTCTCAAACACCCCCATGGGAGCTATATAATTTATCCCCGATATCAAAAAATAAAATAAACTTGCCTCCTATGGAATAATATGGGATCTAATGTGAAAGTTTGGTAACTCTAGCTCTTACCATCTCTGAGATCTAGGCGTTCACACGGACGGACGGACGGACAGACGGACAGACGGACGGACAGACGGACAGACGGACAGACGGACAGACGGACATGGGTATATCGACTTCTCTATTCACCCTGATCATATTTTAGGTAACTTTGGGTGTCTCCGACGTCTCCTTCTATATGTTACATACATTTTCGGCTTGCACAAACTTAATATACCCTTGGACCATACGGTACAGGGTATAAAAAGTAACTTCCTATAAGGAAATGTATGATTGTAAAAAATAATTATATTCCGAAGACTAGCCATGTAAAATTTCATGATAACGCAGGACCATCGAAAAAGATAAAGTCATGTGAAGGTTATCGCAGAAACCGGACGTTTGCGGATATTTTTGACCTCTACAGAATCTATATGGTTAGCCCTGTCACTTCTAAAGCTTATACCACTTTTCATAATATTAAAAAATAATAGCCATACAAATTTTAAAAAATTCTAAACTATTAAAAAATTCAACATTTTCAGAAAAGATCTATAAAAATCAGAAAGTAATCGCATAATACGATGGGTATTTAACAATATTTGTACCAAGAGGTTATTTTTAATTTTACGTTAATTTCCTATTTTAATCATTTATCAGAAAAAAAACCTTTACAATCGTGAAAAAAATGATTTTTGGCTAAAGTTAAAATTAATCTTACATTTAAATATGAGAGCTGTCTTTCGACGCTTCGTAGTCAAAGTAATATGAAGCTTCTTACTTACTTTACTTTTTAAAGATTAGGGACTCAAAACGCAAGTGCAATATACGATGATTCTATACACTTTGTTCGAAAAGAACTTATTAGTACTAGAAATTTAATATCTCGAAACGTAATATATTATGACAATATTCGAAAAAATTATTCATCTAAAATTCTATTCCCATATTCTAGATGTTAGTATTCTTCAAGAAGGAGATTTTTGGAGAAATATGTTATCTGATTGTATATTTGAAACGAAGCTGTTTTCTATTAAGAACCTGAAGCTTCATTGAATTGTAAACACTGTGTTGCTCCTTATTCGAAAGGTTTAGGAAAAATTGTTATCTTATTTAAAAAAAAGTATTAGAAATTTTCAAAAGCAGAATTTTCCTTGAAATATATTAGACATATTTCGAGATAAATTCAATTTACCAATGAACCAGTGCCCAAAACGGCGACTTAATCTGAAAACAAACTAATATTTTCTGCACCTCATTCGAATTTAGGACTATAGAGGTCTTTATAAATCAATATCAAATTTTATTGTTTATTTGTCTCACATATTTTTTTATATAAGTATACACACAAAATCGTATGAATCTATTTTATAGGAGTATAGCCGGCCTCCGCTGCGCTCCGGCACGCTCGCTTCGCTCGCTCGTCTAGATCTGGAATCTTTCCGATTGGAAAACATCGTCTGATTGATCGATGAGTGGATTAACTTCATCATAAAATTTTTAACCACTCGACATCTTTACATTTTAACCATGTTTTATGGGATTTGGTAGTTTTCTTCTCGGCTTTATAAGCAGTATCTGATTTTAATGTTTTCGTGCACTAATAATGTTAACCTATAATGGCGACAGGATGTCTTTTTTTTTATTTTTTCACGTTCACTCAAGACAAACCACAGATTGAAAAATATTGCGTATCGCGCCGTCCGCAAAAGCCGCGAAACAGGAGTGTGGAAGGATTCGCGGCTAACTTCGCGGCGTTCGCGCCCGTTAACACACCATGAAGGTATAGTCGATAAATGAAAAAAAAATATTAGGAGTGGCAACCCTTAGGGGTATGAAAAATAGATGTTGGCCGATTCTCAGACCTGTCCAATAAGCACACAAATTTCATGAGAATCGATCTAGCCGTTTTGGAGGAGTATGTTCACACAAAAACCAATATTCACAATCCCACGAACCAATTCACACAAACTCATCGCAATAGGCTTCAACTTCCGCATTGACCTCTAACACACGCAAAAATCAGATTCATCGACTCGTTCATGAGAACACCCATAATACGTAAAACATAAGTTTCTTCTTATAAATAAAATTCTAGTTTCACAATGTTAGTTACCATACTCCTCCGAAACGGCTGTACCGATTCTCATGAAATTTTGTGTGCCTCAATAAAATAAAATTTATAACGTTTATAATTTTTGTGTTTCCTTTCGACAAAAACAATTAACTAAAAAATAGTGGTTAATCCTACAATGTACACAATGCCAACCTAATTAAAAAAAAAAATGTATTGGAAAATCAAATTGTCCTTTTTAGTATTTTCGTCGCAATTTTGTTATATTTTTACATAGCCCATCTTCGTCCCTGGAAGCTTCTGAACATTTTAAAAAAAGTCCCATTAAAATCGGAAAAGGGTTTGGCGTCCAACCTCAAACAAACAGACAAACACTTTTTTTTATATACATATATAGATAGATTAACATGTCTACGCAATGAATTTTAGTTGAGTTTGTAGTTTGAGGCATGGCGTTGAGCAAATTTTTTAAAGTAACTTTTATTGTCTTTGCATTATTTTAATTTTTAAACCGACTATGGCTTCCGTTTTTTCCGAAAGTTTTACTTTTCTGTTTCAACTAAAAGAAAATGCTGTGAAAAGCTTGTGAGAGCTATGGTACAAAGATTTGAGCTCTGATTTTTATACCGAAGCAAAAAACTTTCTGGACAGGCAAAAAAAATTTTAAGACGAAGATTTTAATACATTGCTTGATGATCAAAGTAAAACGCCAGAAGAATATGCAGAATAAAAAATGGATACATTGTTCCTTTGATATGGCAATTATTTTATAGGCCCAATATGTTTGTCTGTTCATTCGTAACTTCCAGGATACTTATCATAATTTAACAAATTAGCTTTTATTGGAAGCAACGATATAGTCCGCTGGTTATAGGCCATGTGACGTCACATTTTATTGAAAATTGCACGCTCATGAGTACATTAAGTCTTACATACAAAAAAGAAAGTGTATAAACGCAGAAATGTCTTAGAAATTATCACAAAAGTTAGTGTACTTAAATTTAAGCAGCCCAAGGTCTTTAAAGCTTCATCAATGGCTTTCATCAATATTCATATTTAATGGAGTTATATGGATTTCATTTCCTTTCACTTAAGCTGGTAAACTAGGTGGACAAAACCATAGAACTTTAAAATATTCTTAAAATTCCAGCATATTTTCAAACTGAACTAGGAATTTGATCAGAGGGCTTAAGGGCTATATGAAATACTTTTCGTTTTTGCCTTTTAATCAGCTTTAGTAAACAATTTCCTTTCTTAATAAATTTCTCAACAAAAAAACTTAAAAACGCAATAATCCAACAAAAAAAAATTGTTTTCAATTTACAGGTTTTTCTCAAAACTTTTCCTGGCCTTACTTTTACCTTGCTGTGACATTTTTATTGAATTTTAATTTATACGCCCATTGAAATTGAAATTTTCTTCCAAAAACCACACACAACACTTGAACACACACACACAAAATAATAATAAAAATGTATTTATTGTCTCAAGTCAACAGGGGCAACAAGAGTCAAAAAGTTTGAGTGTTGTAAAATATTTGAAGGGTTTCTACTCCAAATCAAAGTCAATAACCTGCCAGCGGCATCGAATCACATGACATGACACTCCTTTGCATTCCAGTCCGAATCGAAAATAAAAAAATTGAAAAACTTGTAAACCAATTTCTGTTATTGAAGCGTGACAACGAATTTCCATTGGAGTCGTCGGAAAATGCTCGTTGACGATTTTCAGCTCTTTTTTTTGTTTTCGGTTCGGGTCTTCACGTATTGTTTTGATTACCTGAAACATCGGGATGCTGTGCTCCCGTGGTGTTTGTCGACATTTGTCTCTGCCGGCATGGGGTTCATTGACTCCATCCGAGGGTCAGATAGATTTAATTTTATTTTCTCTTACCTAATTTATTGATACTCCAGGCAACACTTTAGAACAATGCGTTGATAACAAACCTATTATGTCTTTTAATTTGTATATGTGATGGGTCTGGAAAACGACTGGAAAAATGGTAGGGTTAGATTTGTTAACTTTTTTTACGGTATCTCTTTTTTTTAACGATTTGTCAAGACATGCCGACATATGGGCGAAAGTACTAATAAAGTAGCCAGTGATATATGGGCGTGTATAAAAGAAATGGAGATGAATTTTGAAATGGATAAGAGAAGAGGATAAGATTTAAGTTTGGGCTTGGTTTTAAGCACAAAGCGTTATCGCTATTAATCAAGCTAACTACTATGTGGGATGTAGATTAAGCTAAGCCGAGAATCCTAAGCTAGGTCTTGGAGTAGCAAATAAATTATTTATACATATGTAGTGTGCTTAAAATGTAAAAAGTCTTACAACAATATATCTCTAAATAATTAATTGCGATATAACGATATGCATTCACTCATTTTCCAAATTCTGGTATTTAATCAAATCATTATCCATCTTAGAAAAGAGAATTTCCTAACTAAATTGTAAAAGATGAGATTAAAAAAAAAAAATATTTTTCTTTCAAATTTTAATGAAATAGCTTTTTTTAGTCGATCTAAATCGAGTGAATTTGTGAAAGAATTTTTTTTTAGACAGTGTTATTTGGAAACCTTGTAAAAACTGGATTAGGACTACATTACTCAATATCCAACTTCACGCTATGAATTTAAATCCAAGCAATCTTAAAAACATATAAAAGCATCGCTATTTGGACCATCCTAAGAAGTTGGGGTTGTAGACATGGAATTCGAATTCAGGGGCTCACAATCCAAAAAGTTAGCCCTGTCATTTAACTATATGGTAGTCTTATCCAATAGTTTGCACGAACAATCGCAACAAATGAGATGTAACGAGATGAAATGAGACGAGGTGATCTGTAATGATATGAGATGAAATGAAAAAAACTGAGATGAATGGAGAAGGTATGAATTTATATGAGATGAAATGAGAAAATGTGAGATAGTAGCAGATAAGATGAGATGATATAAATTGAAATGAGATCAAATGAAATTAAGTGCAAAGAAATGGGAATGATGGGGAGATGATATGTAATAAAATGAGATTAAATAAAGTTAAATGATACTAAATAATATGAAATGAGATGATATGAGATCAGATACATAAAATCATTGGAGAAACATTGAGATTAAATTAAATGAATGAGATGAAATGGGATGAAATTAAATGAGATAACAAAAGATTAAATGGTTTGAAATAAAATGAATTAAGATTAAATGTGATTAGAAAAGATTAAAAGAGATGAAATGAAATTTAATGAGATGAAATGAGAAGAAATGAAATGAATTGAGAGAAAATACTTGATGAAATAAGATGATATAACTTGTAATGACATCAAATAAATTAGATGAGCTGATGTCTAATAAAATTAAATGAAATTAAATATGATTAAAGGATATGAAGTTAGATAGTATGAAACGAAATGAGAAAAACTTAGATGAAAAGAGATAAAATTAATTAAAATGAGATCAAATGTGATGAAATTAAATTAAATGAAAAGAAACGAATTGAAATAAAATCAAATGATAAAAAAGGAATCACTTTAAATCACTGGTAGATCCAAGGGGGTTTTCGAGTCCGGACGCCTCACGCCAGAATTTGGAAAATGGGTTGACAGTCTTTTGATCTGTGACACACAGTCCGTTAAAAGTCGTACTTTCCGGAGTTTTATTATAAAATTAACAAAAAGGAATTTAAAATAAAAAATAATTTATTTATTACATCCTTACTGTTGATTTTCTTACAAAAAATGCATAAGATAGCTGAAAAAGTTAAATGTCCAATAGTAGACAGTTATTGGTGGATCACCCCACCAAAAAGATATATTAACAATTAAACATAAAACTTCCTATAGTTCTGAAAAGCACTGTACTTCGCTTTGAAGCGAAGAATTTCTTTTAAGACCGTATTCTAGATACACATCTGCTTTAAATCTGTGACAGGGAACCATGCCAAAAATTATTGATTTCCTTGTTCCCTTTTGAGCAGGCTATAATAAATGCTGAACGTTGAAATTTCCTTTTCTATAAAATAGGAGAAAATGATTGAAACTCAAGCTGAACGAAAACATAACTTATTAAAGAAAGATGACGAAACAGTGCAATGCATCTCTGTTTCAAAGATAAGGTTAAGCCAAATATAAATATCATGTCAGAAATCACGTCATACATCTTGCGACTTCTTCTGAGTGTTCTGGTCCAAAAGAATAACATATCAATTTTAATGCTTCATTTTAATCGATATCATTAAAACCACATGGACCATAGTTGGAACTGCTGCGTCTCCGAAAAGATTGACAGATTGAATCAAATTTCTTTATTGGACTCGCTTGTGTGTGCCATAAAGAGACAACAGTCACATTAAAGTTGCATTCTTTTTTTTTTTGGCGCTTAAATGGTTCAACGAACCCACCATGCGAAGTCTCTGTGTCATAAATACACCCAACCAAATCCGAAAGCTCTGCTGCCACATCCAGCCAGCGACAAGTTGCCTAACTATGACAGATTACGCCAGAGACTGATAATCCTCGACAGTTTTCGCGTTGCACGCATCAACAAGTTGCGTTTGTATCGAAATTGGGTTTGGGGTTATGACTTTACTTGTCTTGCCACAGTTGGCACCAAGTCAGCTGGAGTAGTAGCTGGTAGTTCATCCCCTTGACTAACCAAGACAGACCCCAGAGCATTACGCAGCACATAAATGTTGGTGAAAAATTCTATTTTCACACTTGGTATAGCAAACATGGCATTGGGCTAATAACATAAGCAACTGAGCAAACAACGACTGGGAACCAACCCCAGACGGCAGTCAACACAGACGCTTCGGAGCACCCTCATCCAATGCACTTTAGACTGCTTCAGTGTTTTCTGCTGCGCTGCTTGGCTGCTTGGGAATCTTTGGCTGCTCTTGGCCATGTTTTGCGCTTAAGCAGTGCCAATGACAGCCAAGCGAGTGCAAAAACTAATAAAGACAAGTGGCAAATGGGCAAAGTGGCAACTCTGGCGTGAGTGTAGCCAGAGTGTCGCACGCCCCTGCTAAAAAACTATCAAGCAGCTCCAAAGCCTTTAAGCAAACACATGGCCAACTCCAAGCCCCCATGGCCATGGCCAATGGGCCAATGCTTTTTTCTTACTCCCATTAGAGCCGTTCGCTAATCGCCATTGTCCGTGTCCATCTCCAGTCCATGTCCGTCCGTGTCCAGTAACTTCTCGTCTATGGCATTCTTGTCAAAAGGCAAAGGACAAAAAGCAAAAGTTTCGTCTCGTTTCATTCTTGCACACAATTTGTGTCAAAAAAATCGTTCCTTCAAACACTTTATCTGAAAGTTAAAGTGTGCAAAATGCTCACATATGTCTGTGTGCGTGTGAGTGTGTGTGTGTGTGAGTGAGATGACGCCAATCTGCGGGTGTGTAAGGTGGCACCCAATCGGACTTGGCAGCTGGAAATATATATTTATTATGGCATTAAATGGTAAAATACTATATAAAGTCGTTTTATATGTCCCCAGGACAATGACGTCATATGAACAGCTGAGTTCTTGCGATACAAATAAAGAGAAATGTTTTCGCTTTTGGAACTGCTATGAGTTTTGTTAAGCTTAGTGAGCAAGATGACCACATGATTCACATTGCTTCTGGAAAATTCGATATAGTTCCTTTTTTGAGCGATGTTTAAAAAACGGGAGTAGCATTTTCGTATTGTGGTCTGTCCTTCCTGCGCTCTATCATTACAAAGTTCCAGCCAGGATGTATCACAAGCCCCATTTTTGGAATGACATTGTTGCGCTACTGCATGAGTATAACTTAGTCTTATAACATCCAGTGGCAACAATGATTCACGGATAGGTGCAAAACTGAACAGGGTGTAGGGGTTGGGATCGTTGGACCCAGAATCTCTATTTCAATTGGTATTTAGTGCAGCGTATTCCAAGCAGAGAATCATGCCATAGAGATTTGCGCCCACAGTATCCTTCACAAGGGAACAAGGGGCAACCATCTTCGTCTATTCACATTAGCAAAGCTTTTATCAGAGCACTATCTTCCTGGAGTATCTCTTCTGGGATGGTCAAAGAGTGTCATTATTACTTGCAGCTCCTGTCAACCCTTAGCAAAGTCATATTATGCTGGGTAGCTGGACACTCAGGCGTGGATTGAAATATGATCGCTGATAATTTAGCACAGTTAGGAGCCTCAACTACGACAACATCTCCTGCGTCCTTCTATGGTACTGTTTGGCCCTCAATGTAAACCATAACTGTCCTGATAGCATTCCTTTCTGGACACTGTAAGACACCAAATACAGAAAATAAGCCTATCGGGCTCTTCAGAGTGAAGAAACTGTCTCGAAGATAATAAATCACCAGACATATTGTCTATGACTGCCTAGCGCTGGTGTGGGACAGAGCCTGTCACATGGGAAAGGAATGAATCCATCCTGTCTAGCTTAGAGCAATAACAACGAAGGACCGTCTGCTATATGCTACAAAAGATCTTTGATCTTAGTCTTATAATAACACATCTGGACAAGAAATTATCGATTTTTGTGTTCACATCATGCAAAGTACGCTTCTGACATATTCTCAAACATTTTTGGGCTCAATATCGAATCGATATTTTTTTTTAAAGACCCGAAAAGCATCGGCACAAAAATACAATCTCGTATAAATAAATGCTTGCGGAGAATACTTAATTCCATTCCAACCAGAGGATTGGAATACAGGTGTACCAGGCCCAGCGGGCTCGATAAAGGTATACACGGACGGTTCCAAGCTAGACGACCGTGTAAGGGGAGGCGTCCATGTTGAGGATTTCAACATTAGAATTGTATTTCGGCTTCCGGACCACTGCACTGTCTTTCAGGCAGAGGTCACAGCAATCCGGGAGGCTTTAATAACAATAAGAAACCTACAAGTTCAAGATAAGAACATCTGTATCTATTCGGAGAGCCAAGCGGCTATTAAGTCCCTAGTTTCGATGACTTCGTATATGAAGTCAGTGAATGACTGCCGGGGAATATGGCTGAGCAGTTTTCAATTCACCTGATATGAGTCCCAGGACATAGGGACTTTGAGGGAAACAGCATTGCGGATAAACTGGCTAGAAAAGGAACAACTAGCATTTTCCTTCAAGACAAGGAAGGCCTTGGTATACCCATAGCCAGCTGTAAACCGAGAATACGAAATTTTTTCGTTCTCTGTGCAAATAAAACGTGGAATCGGATATCGAACACGTGTAGAATCTCGCGGCAAACTTGGCCGACATACTGCAGTAAAAGAACCAAAAAACTTTGCTGTCTGAATAGAGCCCAGTGCTCATCTGTTATCCGTGCCATCACGGGACACTAGTTGGCTGGAAACCACGCATCCAGGTTAAATGCTCCTCACCATGACTTCTGTAGAAGCAGTGGTGATGAAGATGAGCAGAAGACAGTGGAACACTTCTTCTGCCACTGCCCTGGACTGGCAGTCAACGATTTAGGTTCCTACACACTTTCTAGACGATTTATCCCAGTTCTCTGAACAAAGTCCAAAATGCCTTTTAAGTTTTATTCAGGCAGCCGGATGGCTTCCACACCTTTTCGTAAGGGATCTCTCAAGTGGGGAAGAGTGGTGAACTAGCTCACTCTAGCCGTATCGCAACGGGCCTATCCTGGGCCTAAGTGAATCAGTCCCAACTGCCGCTCTAACCTGACCTAACCTATACTTGAGATTAGAAGGCACGAGCGAATCTGTAATGAATCTCTCTGGAATTGGACAACTTAACAAAGAGCGCTAGTCGAGATTAAGCGCAGTAGATGGCGTTGAATCGGACACACTTTTTGAAAGCCTGTAAACTACATTGTGAAACTACTGCTACACTGGAATCCCCAGGGCTCTCCATGTCCAGGGGCTCCAGTCCAAATTTGTCGCAGAATCATTGACGCTGAGCTTAATGTCGCAAGCTATTCCTGGAATTGTACTTGACGGGATGCTCTTAATAGAGTAAGACTTCGATCTGTTGTAGAGGCCCCATGCTCCACAAGGAGAAGTGAAATACCTTTTTGAATCCTGCGAACTTCATTGTGTAACAACTACTCCACTGGAATCCTCAGGGTCTCTATGTTCGGGGGCTCCAGTCCAAATTTGTCGCAGAATCATTGACGCTGAGCTTAATGTCGCAGACAACTCCTAGAATCGTTCTTGACGGGATGCTCTTAACAGAGTAAGACTTCGATCTGTTGTAGAGGCCCCATGCACCATAAAAAAAGAGGACTACAGTAGTAGGGGTAGTAATAAATGGACTTTCTTTCCTCTTCCCTATCTTGCATTTAACCCACAATAAAAAGTACTACTTTTGTTTTTGAAAATCAGTTGCATCTCCACTTACTCAAATTTCCAACCGGGCTCAAAACACCGCCAGCATATTTTTTCCGTATGTATGTCCGTCTGTGTATCCGTCTCTGTTTGTGTCCGGCTAAAAGCGCAAATAAATAATCAGCAACAGTTGCCAAAATAGATCAGCACTTTTTGCAGCGTTTCCTTTCACTTCAGGACTTGGCTTAAGGGCGTTTTATATGTAACCCAGTGTGTGTGTGTGTGTGGGGGTGTGGATGATATGTGTATGTGGGTGGGTGTTGGTGGGTGTTTTTGTTGGTTTTTGGTTTTGGGTTTTGTCGCAGTGTAATCCGTTGCTTTTTGGCATTTAAGACGTTTCCATTGTTAGTTTTCATATAATAAATTGCAATAGCTTTTGGCCAGAGCGCTTTTCTTTATGCGACGACAATCCAACCCCATTTGTTTTTGTAGCTGCGAACATAACAATAATCTATAAGTCAGCATGCCCTTGGAGCACCATTGAATATTACCATCATATTGTATATATCCAAGACTATATATGGATATGGTATTTTATTGAAACAGATGTAAATCGTTGATAGTCGCACTCAATGCAACAATTTAGCTAAATGGCATGAAAGCAACCCTGAATGTGAGCAATCCTGGCGAGCTATCCAGCTATCAGTGCATGTCCAGGCAAGTGATTAGCAGCAAATGGATTTCTATGGGTTTCCAATAAGCCACTAGAAGCCACAAAAGGCAGTTAAATTTTTCGATGTTTTTTTCCACCACATTTTCCCTTAATTAAATATGTTAAGTGCAACAAAAAAAAATGAACAAGTAACCCAAAACTGACAGTTTTCCGACACTGACCACAAAGCGTAGCGTTCCGGACACATGAAATGTTCGCTATGCTACTCAACAACTTTTAATTGCTTTTGTAGGTATAGGCATTACTACTTACCTAGCCGGGCTGGGGCTTCCACAGCAGGGACGCTACACCAAGTGGCCATAACAATGAAAACAATGGCCAGCGGGTGTGGCAGGAAAAACTACTAAATGTCAAAAGTGTCAAAAATTTTCCTAGAAATATGTCTTGAGTACATCAAAAGTTTGGCTGGCATAACATTTTGACTAGGTCGTGTGGGTTGTTTGGTCTGGCTAGACGCGAAAGCTGCTACACTGTGAGAAATTAGGTGGAAACTGTTTTTGGAGTTGTTCCAAGGCAGGCAAGCAAGGAGAGAGTTACATGGGGTAAATATTACTCATTGGTTGGTTGGTCAGCAACTGAGATCGACCCAGAGACCAAGTGGTCAATTATGCTACTTAATTGAGGATAGGATTATCAAATGGGTGAAGGCGTAGAGAAACATCAGGAAGGAGGTCCATTGTGCTGCGTAATTGTGAACAAGTGAGAAAGAAGTAAGAGAAGGGAGGATGGATAGGTGAGATCGGCAAAAATACTGCAGCTGAACCTTCCATGAGGCTACCGTTTTATAATGGTGCTACAGTGTCCTTCATGGGCGGTACCAGCTAAGATTTGGAATTAGCTGTATGCAACTAAGGTCTTCTAAAGCTTAGTGGCTTGTTTTTGTCATACCTAATCTTGATTATAAGGTAAAAAGGGTGGATCAAGGTGCCATGCGACCCGTACCGATAATCAACCTGGCTGGCACCCCTTTATAAAATAGGCCAGTTGAAAACGGAGCATACGGATACCAGGTGCCCTCCAGAATAGCTAGCCTTACCTGCGTATTGCAGAGCTCTGCGCTTGGTGGATCACCCTTGGCTAAAGTTTAACATATTCTACGTTAGGCTAGGTTAGGTTAGGGTGACCTTAATCTACGTTAAGTAAGGTTGAATAGTCTGCTCTCATCCAGTGGCCATGAGGTCCCTAGTGATGCCTGATCAAGGTAGGGAGAAGGATAGAGGAGGATCAACAAGTATTGGGCAATTCTTATCACCTATGTATCTCTTATTGTACAACCATTAGGTCCATCGTGAGGCCTAATTGAAGAAAGGATTACTAGAAGTCAGAAGGGGTAGAGGAGGATTAGGAACTATTGGTCATTTCTAGTGACATAAATATATCTTGCTGCAGAACCATTTTGAGGATACGACGTTAGTAGCCAGTTTTCCTATAGGCACATTTGCCAGACTGTCCAGGGTTTTGAAGAATGGTTCATGCATAAACTGGGTGCGCCTTCTTAGAACCGCAAGTGTTGAATGCCTTCTGTCTCCTCCTTATTTTCGCAGCTGCTGCAAAAGAAGTGGTGAGGTCCATGCAGCTTCTCAGCTATTACCCCTAAGCTGCAGTGCCCCTTTACAACTCTTACTACATTCCTGGCCCTGTTCTTGCGAAAGCTCAGAAGTTCATTGTACCGTGGCCAGATTGCTCGGGAGTTGCGAAAACCGGACACAGAGCTCCTCTTCGAGCCAATATAACGTCGTGTAAGCAGGCGCATTTAGTGAGGAGAAAGGGGGAGTCCTACCGGGCCCGGAGTTTTTTCAAGGGTCCGGTGTAATTATTTCGAGCCAATATAACGTCCTGTAAGCAGGCGCTTTTAGAGAAGAGAAAGGGGGATTCCTCCCGGATCCGAAGTTTTCTCAAAGGGTCCGGTGTCTTATACTGTCGTACTGTCGAGATTCAAGCTGAAGGTGTAATAGAGGGGCTCTAATTCTCTCTATGGCCCTGCCTGTAAGGGTCTTCCTACATCTGTAAATGCAAGTTTACCTGGCAATGCTGAATCGCTCCTGGTAAACTCCTACGCTTCCTCAATACCAGGGACGCGGTTACTAAAGAGAGGGTGATTGAGTCATAGCCAGTAATAGTAGAATTAATGGTGCACATTGCTCCCAAGGGGTGATGCAATGATCTAATGTGAAGCTTTCTTAGTATAAATTGAAGATGTGGAAATAGGTTTACTAGAGCACTTCTCCATTTGGATATGGCTCGCCTATAAAAATGCCTGACTGTAGGAGCTAAGGTTAAGCTTCATTCGGACTCATAAAATTTGAAGTGGTTAAGGCTTATCAGAGCCTGGGTCGTGCTTGTCCATCAAAAAGTACCCAAACGTTTCTTGAGTGTCAATAAGTCCAGCCGGTTGCCAGATTGCATAAATCTCGACCTGAAAAATGCATTATCAGTCGAAAAGGCGAAAAGAAAGGTTCGTCAAAAGCAAGAGCTCCTGTGCCCCATCTTTGAACCATCAGTATAGATCGTCAGCTCATTCCCTTTTGCATCCAATTTTCCCTCTCGGGGAAAACTGCGACAATATTGGCGTTCCACTTCTAAACTGTGGAGCAGTTATCACTATCCACTGTCTGCACAGATGTGCCTAACTCAAGTAGGATACTGGTATGACCACAAGTTAATGACGCATGAAGATTTACCGCCCGGAGTCAGGAAAGTTCCACTGGTTGCAGGTTCAGAATAACATCCAGAGCCGCCCTTCCGAGAAGACGCCTACTCCTGTATAGATCGTCAGGTCGTTCCCTTTTGCATCTAATTTTCCGTCTCCGGGAAAACAGCAGCAAAGTTGTCGTTCCATTTCTGAACTGTGAAGCAGTAATCAGTATCCGCGGTCTGCACAGGTGCACCTAACTCAATTAGGATACTGCTATGACCACAACTTGATGAAGATTTAACGCCGGAGTATCGCTGCGCTTCTTGCCGCCGCCGACTTCAGAAAAGTTCTCACTAGTTCCAGGTTCTGAACAACATCCAGAGCCGCCCATAGCACCCTCTGAACGTTGTTTAGCTGAGATTTGATATTAACCGCATTCCAATTCATGATTTTACTTTGTATGAAATCCCTATTAGTATGTTATCTAAACTAAATATGCTCTCTCTGTGTCAGCGTGAAAAACCGCCTTAACATTAGGAGTTGCCACCTAGTTGTGGGAATTTCGGAGTATATAATTTGGCATATTAATTAGAGTCTTTGGTAATAAATTTAAGCTTCGAAATTGTACTTTTAATAAGTTATTATAATAAAATGTGTCGAATTAAGTACATAGTTATATAATATTGTTTTTCAAATTAGGTGGCAACGTTGGGTACGTTAGTGAATGATGTGAATGTCAATAGGCTAAAAATGAAATGAGAAAATTAATTGTGCAACATGAATTTAGTTTTATAAATCTTTAAATTTAAAGAATTTTTAAATTTTTCTATTACCTTTTTGTATTTTAGCTGCTATATTTTAGTGCACTCCGAAAATAGGCTTTCAATATTTGCATTTTCGATATGTGCTATGTGCTGATTTTTTATAATTAAAACATATGTTGAGGTCTTCGTATATTATACAAATAACGCAACAGGATGCGCGGTGGAACCTTATCAAAAAGATTATTGAGCTCTCTTGACTGCTTGTAAAATTCCGCCAAATCCTTCTCAAAATTATCAAACTTTAGATCGTTAATATTGTGCTTTATCTTCTCCATGGTAATCTTAATTTTTGCCTTTAATTTTTTTATCTTTGCGACATACCAAAGGGCCAATAGATAGTTAATCATCTTACAGGCGAAGAATATCATCAATATACTTAGTATCAAGAAGGACACAAACAGCAACATATTCGGCGATGGATTAAACACTATCTGTATCACAAAAAGCAGGAAATACTGTTTAGTAGCTGGAGTCACTCTTATAATAAAGTTTTGAATCCAAATAGGAAACAGATCCATGATAAGATCCATGATAAATTTATTATAAAAATTGATGACTTTAAAAGTGCTTTCAGATTGAGACAAAAACTTTTTGACAGTGACAAATTTGGCTTAGCAGTCAAAGAAAACTAGATTTTGTTTAAGTTTACAATATTGTTTAATGCATATGTAGCACTAGTGTTGGAAAAAACACCGTTGTTATATCGATGCATCGATATTTTCCCGATCATCGATATTTTTATGAATACCACCGAGTACAAGCGAGTGCATGTCCTTCATTTTAGACCCATAGTTTTTTGGGCAAAGCTGCTTAGAATGACGATATGGCTGAGAGCACTCCGGTGTCCCTTTTATTTCGTAGAAAATAGATCTACCCTAAGATGTACTGCTCCTAAAGTCATTATGAACATCAACACACCATGTCCTTGCATTCCCAGCTTATTTTAACAATCAAATCTTAGTTTCGTTTACCACTTTTCAGCTTTTCCTTTCATTATGTGTCCAACTTTTTCTCTCAGTGTACTCCCCATAGTTGTTCGCTCTAACTCAGCTTGGCTAGTTTAAAGTTGCCAATTGTTAGTCTGGGGTTACTTTTGAGCCGCAAAACATTTTCGACACATTAACGGCCAGCGCGCGCCCAGGTAGCGAGCGCTTTTTCCGAAAGTCACGTCTCTGGGTTCCCCGAACTTGTTCTCTAGAAATGATGATGAACACGAAGAAGAAGCAGAAATAAACAACTACCAAAAACTTTTCACAATATTACACAGAACATGGCTAATGTGGGCTCCATGGAAAAGTTGCAAGTCGATGTATGCGGATAAATGGATAGACGGATGAATGGATGCATGGATGGATGGATGGATGGTTCCTTGCCGGGAATCGCTGACGTTGTCGTGTGTCAATGTATGCGTATATCTGTGTGTATCTATGTGTGTGTGTGTGTGAGTATGTGTAAATGTGCTAGTTAGCAATGCGATATGTGAAATTGAGAACAGTAATGACGTTGTCAACGTTATGTTAGGGCCAACTGACAGCTGAGTCAAGCAGCAAATGCTACGACAACAACAACAAACAACCGAACAACGTGTCTAGGAACAAAAAGTAACAACAACACAAATTTGAGGCAATGGGGCAGGATGAACGACTTGCGAATGCACTTTTTTCGAAAAAATTGGTAATTTTTTGGATAGGATGGGATAGGATGAGATAGGATGGGATAGGATGGGATAGGATGGGAAAGGTTGGGATAGGATAGGATGGGATAGGATGGGATAGGATGGGATAGGATGGGATAGGATGGGATAGGATGGGATAGGATGGGATAGGATGGGATAGGATGGGATAGGATGGGATAGGATGGGATAGGATGGGATAGGATGGGATAGAATGGGATAGGATGGGATAGGATGGGATAGGATGGGATAGGATGGGATAGGATGGGATAGGATGGGATAGGATGGGATAGGATGGGATAGGATGGGATAGGATGGGATAGGATGGGATAGGATGGGATAGGATGGGATAGGATGGGATAGGATGGGATAGGATGGGATAGGATAGAATAGGATAGAATAGGATAGAATAGGATAGAATAGGATAGAATAAGATAGAATAGGATAGAATAGGATAGAATAGGATAGAATAGGATAGAATAGGATAGAATAGGATAGAATAGGATAGAATAGGATAGAATAGGATAGAATAGGATAGAATAGGATAGAATAGGATAGAATAGGATAGAATAGGATAGAATAGGATAGAATAGGATAGAATAGGATAGAATAGGATAGAATAGGATAGAATAGGATAGAATAGGATAGAATAGGATAGAATAGGATAGAATAGGATAGAATAGGATAGAATAGGATAGAATAGGATAGAATAGGATAGAATAGGATAGAATAGGATAGAATAGGATAGAATAGGATAGAATAGGATAGAATAGGATAGAATAGGATAGAATATGATAGAATAGGATACAATAGGATACAATAAGACACAATAGGATACAATAGGACACAATAGGATAGAAAAGGATTTAGGATTGTTTATGAAAAGATCAAAATTTTTAGTTTATTAGGCTCAGCAGAGTCGTAATACTTTATCAATGGAACAAAATGGAATATTGAAACACTTTATAAAGATGAGGTAATATAAAAAATATTTTTCTAAATGGGTGATACTTTTGAAGGCCAATCGATTTTTCGCAAAAACAAAATGAAAATAGATTTGTCTTAAATTTTTAAAATTTAAAAAGCCTCCAAGAATTTGTATATTTTTTTTGAAATTTTTGTTTTAAGGTTTTCGAAAATTATGTTCAAAATTTGGTTTGAAAATTAATTGCGTAAGAACTTTTAATAAAATATATTAGTTCACTTTAATTTATTTTTTTTAATTAATTATTATTTGTATATAATTTTTAAATTGGAAAAAAGTTCCTTAGAGAAGCCTTTAGATATACTAAACTCAAAGAAAAATCGTCACGTAACGACATAAGCTGCTAAGTGAAAAATTCTGAATTATTTGTCATTTTTGGACGTTTCGAATTGCTAAAAATATTTTATAAATATTAAAACTTATTCGGCTTGCAAATTGATGGTAACAAGAGCACAAAATAGTAAATGTCAAATTCAAATAAAAATCGTCACCTAACGAAATTTGACTGAAATTCAACATCAACATTGTGAGATGCTTCAAACTATTTGAAATACTTAAATATTAGTACTTACCCTGCTTAAGAAATTTCTCTTTTTTTTATTTTTAATTTTTAATACCTATATATTTTAAAATATATTATAAATATTATTTACAATTTTGTATATATATTTTTAAGTTAATTTTAGTTATAAAAAATTTTTAATAATTTTTAATAAATTTTAAAACACATAAATTTTTTAATTTCTAATTAAAATAACATTATTCGCCTTAAAAAGAATAACCGAAAAAAAACTTCGTTAATGAAGAGGCTTTTAAGACGTCACAAAATTTTTAGCGTTCTTGAATGTCATTTATTGGTGCAAAAATATTCTTTATTTATTATTATCAACGCTCGTCGTGATTTTTTTATGTATATTGTATTCCATATCTTCGTGAACAATAAGAGTTGGCATATGGACATGAAAAAGGACTAACACACGAAGTCTCCAAAAATCTGTAATACCCCTCACCCACTATAGATTACAGTGTATAAAAACAAACAGCGATGATATCATTGTTCCCTATAAATTGTTTGTGTGAGTGCTTTTGTGTGCATGTATGTGTTTGTTTGCATGTGTTTGTTTGCCTTTTGTTTAAACATTAAAGCCAAAACAAGTGAAAACATTTGTGACTATGGCAGTTTATTGGTTTGCCTAGCAACATGTCACTCGCTGCTAGCAACATGTTGCCAAACGTTGAGCGACAACAATGGCAATGGCTTGATGAAAGCTTTGACGCACTCTAAATAGAAAATGATGGGTTGGGATTAGGGAGTTGGGTTAGGGCGTTGGGTTTGTTGAAACTGGAGCTGGGTGGGTGGCAAGTGTTGTGCAAACACCAAAGCCATGTGGCGTATGTTGAATGCCGCCGTTGGCGACAGCAAGGCGACGCCAAGACAAGACACCTACGAGCAAAGCAATTACATATACACACACACACATGCACACACAAAGTAATAATGTGTGGCAGCAACAGAAATAACAACAAAAACAGCAGCAGCAAAAGCAGCTGAAGAAGCTGCAGCAACAAACATTGATACAATGTGGAAAGGTGAGTGTGTGTAGTGTGTAAGTGTGTGTGTTTGTATAGCAAATAGAACGGCTAGTAAAAGCCTTCACAGTGGGACGAGTTATTAATAAAGTTTAATTAAAAGTCGTGTCACA
Organism: Chymomyza amoena; assembly: GCA_037043745.1. NCBI lineage: Eukaryota > Metazoa > Arthropoda > Insecta > Diptera > Drosophilidae > Chymomyza > Chymomyza amoena. Next base: position 10,900 of record JBAMAX010004669.1, on the reverse strand, counting down.
TAATTCACAAGGCAGCATTCAGAATGAGTAATTCTTAGAAAATTTGATTGTTAAGGTAATTACAGGGGAAGTGCTTTTATAATATCTTTATTTTTATATTGGGGATAAGTAATAAATAATAATAAATTAATTTGTGAAATAAGCTATGTAACTAATTGAACAGCTTTGAAAGGCGTGACTTTTAAAAATAAAATACATATTGTTTTGAATTTTACTTTCAATAGCAATTTTTTACAAAAACTTTGAAAATTTCTAGAGAAATCATGATAGAAAATGCTCCAAAAAAAAGTCAGTAAACTTAGGCGTTACGAAATACACGTGAAAAATTTAATGTTCTTAAAATAAAAAATAGGCTTAATTAAATATCTTTCCTAATTAGTTACTCAATTTAAGTAAGTATTTATAATTGCATTATAAGTTATAATTAATTTTAAAAACCAAATTATCGAACTAAATGTTTGTCGAAATTTAAGAAAATGAGCCCAAGATTTAGTAGTATGTATTTCGTTAGTTGGCTTTTAAAAGAGAAACTATTTTATGAATAGCTACATATATATTTTTTTTATGATATAATTGTTTATTTTAACGTTTTTCTTTCAGAGGCATTTCGGATTGGACTTGGCCTTGATATAGGCCATAAAAATCTCAAAAAATTGTTTGAAGGTAAGTAAATCTACGATTTTGTGCTATTGTGACTAAACTAATGACCAGTAAACTAATTCTTATTTGCTAATTTAAGTTGGTAACAGGGCTTTTAAGAAAATACTTAATTTTGTTTTCACCAACACATTTTCTTAAAAAAAAATTTACAACTTACCTATTTTTTTTTTTGTTTTTACGTATGTTCCTTAATCACCAGTTTTTTTTTAAAATACGTGTTTTTAGACGTTCTTAATTTGTAAAGAATATGGATCAAAATTAAAACAAAATTGTTTGCATTTTTAAAAAATTTATAAAAATTTTTTTTGCCAATCGATTTCAGAAACTATTAAAAATTTTTGTAATAATTTATAAATACATACTAGAAAAGAATTTAGAATTAGGCTTATATACCCAAAATAATTTTATTATTTTGTCTTTTCTCAAAAAATTGTTAAATAATGGGAGTTCATTAAGACATTTTTTTTAATGATTTTGCAAATGCAAATTTCAAAGGAATGATGAGATCTTTATTTATGATTTCGAAAGGATATTTTGTGGCATTTATTTTTAAAAAATAATCTCATAGGCCGCAACTGCGTTTTAAATGGTTCATCCTGAAGGTCCAATTTTTCATGACTCGTTCAAGCATTTCCACTGGTATTTGGCCAATAGCACGAGTAATGTTGGCTTCCAAGGCCTCAATCGTTGTTGGTTTGTCCACTTAAACTTTTGACTTTAGGTAACCCCAAAGAAAAAAGTTGAGGGGTGTGATATCGCACGATTTTGGCTGCCAAGGTACGGGTCCCGTACGTGAAATTATTTGATATGTCGGATTTTTAAAATTAATTTGTATTAACAATTTTAAAAATTTGGCACAAACTTATTTGAACCAGGGTAAAAAGTGCATCTTAGACATAAAAACATTCTTATTAAATTTTATTCAATTCAATTTTTATTCATACAGGTTTATCTCATTATCTTCCAAATACTCTTCAACTTTTTGTTACAATAAATTGAATATTTCTGGATTTCAGCATTTTTCCCTTATGATTAAACTTTTAATCATTAAAACTAAGCTAGTTCCTTCGCTAATTTCAATAATTCGAATCTCAAGACCAAGATCCGTAGTTCTCATGCAACTTGAAGGTCTGGAAACTGCTTTGAAAAGATTATACATAGAAGTTATGTTTCCGCTCTCTATTTGAAACTATTTATTGTTTGCTATCTATAAGGATGTAAAATACTCTAATTATTTTTTTAATTCCAAATCCAAGTTCCCAAAAACTTTAGAGCATCTTGGTATTGAGATAAAAAGCCATATGAATTTTTTTTAGTCCAGATGATACGTCTATCATGAATGCGAATCCAAGCTCAAAAACATTCCTTTGGACTCGGATTAAGCGATCTGAAAATGAAGTTCCTTAATGATTTTACTATTTTTAAATGAGATGTTTGACGTAAAAGAACTTACCAAGGTTTGTTGTTCTACAATCAGAAATAATTTTATTTATTTTATCAGAAGTTTTATTTTTTGTTACATTTTTTGAGCATTTTTTAAGTTTATTTCCATCAATCGAATTTGGACCTTTATGACCTGAACTTCATGACCTCCATAAAATATGAAAGGATTTTTTTGAGCATTTTTTAATAAGATATTATTAGCACATTTAACAAATTATGTGAACAAATATTAAAAAAAATTTTTGGAAGGCAAAAACTTAACAAAAAAAAAGTCATGAAAATTAAGAACTTATATGAAACATAACCTACTTACTTAGGAACCAAGATAATAAAAAAAGATAATTACTAAGAGCATCTCAAATTCTTGTATGTTTTTACCTGCACATTTTATTTTTTTTAAATATGTTTACTATATGTCCTTAAAACAATAAGAAAATTATGAAAAATTAATAGGAACCAATCCTTTACGAATCGGGATGTGTGCTTCGGATCGTTATCCTGCTGGAACTTCCATAAAAGTGGCATGTTATCCTCGGCATATGATAGCATTACCGTCTCCAATATATCTTTATAAACAAATCTGTCCCTAGTACCATCAATCAGATGTATCGGACCAACACCTTCCCATGAAAAACATCCCCATACCATGAGGCTGCCACCTCCGTGCTTTACGGTTTTTTGGGTAGCCTAATATGGAATTCTTTTCCCTTAGGCCGACGAACATTCCTTTTGGCATCATTTTCAAACAAATTTATCTTCGTTTCATCGCTCCAGAGTATATTTCGTAATTTTTCTCACCCACCAGTCCGCACCAGGTTTTGCGATCCAATGCAAATTTTTTCCTCATCTTTAAATTTGCAGATCGAAGCAATAGTACTTTACGGGCAATCCTACCTGGTAGATTTGCCTTTTCTAAACGTCGCCTGACGGTTCGTGACGACATAACGTTACCAATTTCACTGGTGATTTTCCTGGAAGACAGAAACGGGTAGAGTTTAACCAATGTGACGATGTAATTATCGGTCACTGATGAGGTTTTTCGGGGGCACCTCGAGTTTCTACCTTTGGTTTAGGTTTTAATGCATTTGTGACAAAGTTTTCTGAACGTTTCATGATCGTGGCAATATATTTGTACGAGTTTCCTTCATTTCTTAGTCTTTGAACAAGTCTTCTCTCCTCCGCACTGCAGTGACGCCCGCAACCCATCTTGTATAATTTTATTTATAATTGAACTCATATTTAGTTGCATTTTCTTGATATCTTACTTTCTGCAACCAAAAAGTTGTACTAACTTATCGAAACTTAAAGTTTTTCTACACACACCTATTTATTGACCAGCTAAATTTAGTGTCTCAGCAATTAAATTTTATTGGCCACAAAATTAAATCGCAAATTTACTAAATTCACACCAAAACAATGTAACCATATGTAAAAAATATTATGTTTATGTAGAAACAACGTTTTCAACACATTTAATATCGATAAATTAAAAGTTACAGTGTTCACACTTATTATTTTGTCCATGAGTGTATATACAAACTAGTAAAAAAAAATATAATAATGAAATTTGGAATTTAAAGCTGCTTGAAAGATCAAGGACAAAACATCTTTCAAGCTTTCTATAAGTTTGACTATTATCCGTCAAATTTATGGCTCGATTATTACCACGGTCTAATATCCTTTCTATGTGCCTATTGCTGAATTTGCTTACCTATTCTTTTACAATGCAAATATTTTGATCTTTGTTTATTTCGGCATTTGACACATATCTGTAAAATAAAATAGTTTTCCTTTAAAAACATCCTACTCTTTCTTAACTCCATCTCTAACACTTTAAATTCACGCCCAAACAAATAGACTCCAGCCCACTGTGCATCAGCGGGTGACTGTGATGAGCCCTGATGAGCGAGAGTGGGCTGTGCCGGACAATATGAGATTCTGTGCCTGTGGCATGGGAATACACTGAAAATGAAACGGCAACAGAAACAGGCCAAGCCAGGCCAGGGCAGGCCTTTCAGTAATGAAAGCGAACATGGCTGTAAGACAAGTTTAAAGATTAAACTGTTTGCAGGGCATAGGACTGATGGACTGAGGGGGACTCTGCCCCGCGCAGACCTGCAACAAATGTAGACAGTAACTAACTAAGTTCGTTCTCGTTCGTTGCTACAATAAACCTGTTCCACAAAACGTGAAGATGACGCTGGGCTGGAGTCGACTCGACTCGACGCTAAGGCGTCGGCCATAGGTAAACTGCTTGAGGGTGCAAGAAGACAATGTGTGTATGCAGGGTGAGGCGGGGGCAGGGGAACTGAACTGGCGCTGTGCCTTTTTGGCCTGAGACATACGAAAGCTAAGAAAAAGCAACATTTGGTTGCAACAACAACAACAAGAACAAAAACAACAATGACAACCACAACACACACACATACACGCAGCATGACTTTGATGACGACACAAACCGGCTGAGCTGAGAGCGTGTTGCCAAGTCTAAAGGCTACGCTTCATGCTACCAAGTCGACGTCGGCGTCAGCGTCGACGTCATCGTCGACAGCGACGCAAACTTGTCTTTTCATAAATTACTTTTTTTCATTATGATTATTATGATGATGTTTTATAATATTTAGAAGACAAAAGACAGACAACAATGGCGACACTTTAGCTATTTTTTTAACGCTCAACATTTTGTTGCAAATCTTCTCAAAAAAGAGCGCGCTCTGCTTTAGGCCAAAGCTGCTGCAACTGGTTGGTTACTGTCAACTAGGAACGCTCTAGTGGGAGTAAGAGTTAGTGTCACTGTGGGTATCCTGGCACAGTGGGCTCATTGTGGCAAAAGTTGTGTTTAATATAAAAAATTATGCTTATTACTATTTTTGGTGAATACATGAACAATATAAGAAGGTATTTAAGGTAAAAAATTATTTCCACAAGTTTTAAGGAAGAAAAAGGAGCATTGAATTTTGTACATATCAGAATAAGAGTTTCCGGATATGGAACATTTTATTATGGATATTACAAGTATTTCTAGATTGATTAAATTTAAGCCGAGATATCCGTTTTCTAGAATTTTTATATATTTACAATACTGAGAAAACACTCTAACTTTACAATTTGTAACCAAAAGATCGTGAAGGTAACTCAACTTTTTTTTTTGTCACTTTAAGAGCGCCGTTCTGATTAAGAATTATAAAAATTTCGGTTTTTTTAGAAAAATAATCTTGAAACAATCCGGGAAAAAATCTAAAATCGCGACTAAGGTCTTTACCTCAAGAGGTCCAGTAACTATGACTATGTCTTGGGACCTCTTTTATGATATCTCCAGCTAATCAGGCTCAATTGAATAACAAAAGCGTGAAAATTGCGTTTAACAAAAATATAAGCATTTTTGAACATTTCATTATGAAAAATAAATTTTAAATAAAACTTAATTTTGGACAATCTAAAAAAATATTTTTGTTTTCAGTTTAGTATATTCACTTATTGTCTGAAGATGAATGTAAATCAGATATAAAGAAAAAAAATATTATTCCTTCCACTTATAAGTGGAATGGAAGGACTATTTTTGAGACCAAACTAAACCACATTTATGATAGGATTATTCAAGATTCAAATAATACTAGAAATACTAAAAAATAAATATATCAAAAATTTTTGAATTTTAACAATGCATAATGAAATTCAATTTATACAATATTTTTTTGTTTGTAATTATTCATAATATTAAATGATTTTTTTTTCGAAAGGTAAAAAATATTAAAAAATATGAATTTTAATTTTGTAGCTAATCTATATGATTTTTTGATTGCCGCCATATAAAGAAATAAAGTCTAAATAATAATAAATTAAAAAAAAAAATAGACGTAATGAACATTCTTAAAAAATTAAGAAAATTTCCTATTAAAAAAAATTTGAAAATTTAATTTAAAAAAAATAAAAAGAAATAAAAAATAAAAACAATTTGCAATTTATAACAATTATAAAAAAATTAAGAAAATTTCCTATTCAAAAAAAATATGGAAATTTCATTTAAAAAAAAATTAGAAAATTTCATAATAAAAAAAATAAAAATAATTTCATACGAGTATACGTATAGCAAAAAATATAAATAAATTTCATAAATAAAAAAAATTTCGTATTAACAAAAATAAAAAAATTAATATTAATAAAAATTAAATGTCTCATTAAAAAAAATGTTATGAATTAATTATTGAAAACTTATATTAAAAAAAGTGGCTTAAATTATTAAAATTTAGCCAAAGCGCATTCAGTTAAAAAACTACAATTTTATAAAAAAAAAAATTTGTGGTCGTATATTAATTATTCTGATCATCTAATATTTTTTTTTTTAAATCCATGAAGGCTGCAGGTTTTTGTCGCTCATCCAGTTAGACTTATATTTTTTTTTAAATTTAACATAAATAAAAATAAAATTTCTCATTAAAAAAAAGAAAATTTAATAAATTTCTTATTGAAAACTTAGATTAAAATAAAATTGACTTAAAAATATCCCAATAAAATGAAAGAAAAAAATTATTTAAATTTAAACGTAACGCATTCAGATAAAAAATTATAATTAAAAAAAAAATTTGTGGTCGTATTATTAATTATTCTGATCATCTAATATATCTATTTTTTTTAAATCCATGAATCCTGAAGGTTTCTGTCGCACATCCATTTAGATTTAAAAAATTTTACTTTTAGATTTAAAAAATTTAATTTATTTTTTTTATTTTAAAACAATCTTAATATTATTTAAGCAGCTTAGCGATACATACTATATGTTTTTTTATAACTAAGGGCACATAACTAATTTTTTTTGTGGGCTTATAAAATGAGAAATATTTAATACTTATTTATTTTATTCCAACTAAAAATGTATTTTATTATATTTAACACAAAAAAAATAGTCAAAATCTGTACTCATAGTACCAATATTTTTATTTTAAAATAACAGTCTTATATAATAATGTGTCTAATGGGCTATTATTTATTGAAATAAATTATTCTCATTCTCAGTTTAAGGTTTAAAATCGGAAAATCAAAAATATTTATTTATTTAATTTTAATTAATTTTCTTCATATTTTTTTGTGCACTAGTTGTTACAATGCTGTCATAATTTTTGGTCACACTAAAGTAACTAAAGTTTAGTTTGATAATTTTTTATAATTTTCCTTAAATATTTTAAAGAATTTTTATTATATTTCTCAGTTTTCGATTTAAAATCAGGAAATCAAAAATATATATTTTACTTTTTTCAAATTTTTTGTATATTATTTTTCTTAGAGTATTTTCATAATTTTTAGTCCCACTTTAGTTTGATAATTTTTTTGTTTTAATTTATGAATTTTAATTTTATTTTTGGCTTATTTTTCTTAAAATAATTTGAAGAATTTTTAGTCTTAGGATTTAGGTCAAGAAAATAAAATCTATATTTCATTTTGATTATTTTTATACCCTGTACCGTATGGTACCAAGGGTATATTAAGTTTGTGCAAGCCGAAAATGTATGTAACATATAGAAGGAGACGTCGGAGACACCCCAAAGTTACCTAAAATATGATCAGGGTGAATAGAGAAGTCGATATACCCATGTCCGTCTGTCCGTCTGTCCGTCCGTCCGTCTGTCCGTCTGTCCGTCCGTGTGAACGCCTAGATCTCAGAGATGGTAAGAGCTAGAGTTACCAAACTTTCACATTAGATCCCATATTATTCCATAGGAGGCAAGTTTATTTTATTTTATTGATATCGGGGATAAATTATATAGCTCCCATGTGGGTGTTTGAGACGACCTCGACGAAAAAAAGCGTTTTAGATGAATAATTCGTTTGTTTATGAAGATATCGTAACCAAATTTGGTATTCGAAAGTTTTTTATAGTTCCCAATCACTGTACCAAATGTGATCAAAATCGGTTGGCTATATCATATAGCTCCCATAGGTCCTATCTTCCAAAAAATCGATCGGCCAAAATAACTTTTTTAAAGAAAAATTCGCTATATTTCGTTTTTTAATAAAGATATCCTAACCAGATTTGGCGTTTGGAAATTTTTTAGACCACTTAAGCAATGTGCCAAATTTGAACAAAATCGGTTGACCATATCATATAGCTCCCATAGGTCCTATCTTCCAAAAAATCGATTTTTTAACAAAATTTGTTGTGTTTCGTTTGTTTTTTAAGATATTGGGACCAAATTTGACATTCGTGAGTATTTTATAGTTCCTAAGCACTGTACTAAATTTAATCCAAATCGGTTGACTATATCATATAGCTCCCATAGGTCCGATCTTCCAAAAAATCGATTTTTTAACAAAATTTGTTGTGTTTCGTTTGTTTGTTAAGATATTGGGACCAAATTTGACATTCGTGAGTATTTTATAGTTCCTAAGCACTGTACTAAATTTAATCCAAATTGTTTGACTAGATCATATAGCTCCCATAGGACCAATCGGTCCAAAAACACGTTTTTTATTCAAAATTCGATGTTTTGTTTGTTTGTAAAGATATTTGAAATAAATTTGGCATTCATATCTTTTTTAAGGTATTTGAGCACTGTGTCAAATTTTATTGAAATCGGTTGACTATATCATATAGCTCCCATAGGAACGATCTGTCAAAAAAAATGTTTGCTTAAAAATTCTTCTGTTTTTGGTTTTTTGTGAAGAAATCGGACTTTATTACAAGCTAGTGGTACAGGGTATCCTAAAGTCGTCCGCGCCCGACTTAACGTCCGCCATTTTTTTTTACTATTTTATTTCAATATTATTTTTGTCAGTGTATACCAGTGGCGTAAATAGGGGGGATCAGGGGGATCAATCCCCCCCTTGGGTCTGAGAATTATAAGATGATAAAATCGAATTTTTTCCAGGCATGTGTTTTAATGTAAGCATAACATTTTTGAAGCGCCAATATTTATTTTGTCTCAATGTGCAATACTGCAATTAATGGTAAAACTCTCAAAATTGAAAAAGAAACACATTTTTACGCGATGACTGTGCAGTACAGCACATTAAAGTTTCGAATGCTCGCGCTTCTAACGGACCGACCAATCATGTGACTCCCAAGTGATACCTCAGTCAGTCACAGTGCCTCTCAGTTTACTGCGTGCTGCGGCGCTGCATCAGCTGTATACAGAGCTCGTAAAAAACTGTCAACCAATTTTTACAGTGAGGTTAGGTCAAGACCAAAACCGAGCAAATAATACACAAAGTGTTGCTCACTGAGCCGAACACTTTTTTCGATTCGCATATTTCGATGTACATATTTACAGGTAATGTTCTTGCCAAGCTAATGGTTGAAAATCTTCAAAATTTCGAACTGGATATTACTTTCTTGATCGGCCAAGCATTCGACGGGGCGAGGAATGTCTGGTCAATATAATGGCGTTGAAGCAATTATACGTGACAATTATGCGCCACATGCTTTATACGTTCACTGTGCCGCACATTCTTTGAATCTTGCTATATCTATCACCAGCAAGGTACCTGCCATCAGAGACTGCTTGAGCACCATAGAAATTGTTTACAATTTCTTCCATACACCTAAAAGAAGAGCTGTTCTAGAGAACACTTTTGAACAATCTGATGAAACTCCAAGTGTGAAAACTGTGAAGAGATTGAATCGATTTTCATGAATTATTTCCGTTTATCTACGAAACTCTTGACGAAATGAGAACCTCGGAAACTGACGCGAAAAATTTAGAAAATGCAATGGATTTCGAATTTTTGATCAGTCTACAGGTTATCAACGTGATTTACCAACTTTCTTTGCCTCTGAGTCGAGAATTTCAAAAGGTTGATTTAGACTTGGTCCAAGCTATGGATCTCGCCAAGGATTTACGCGATGAACTGAAAAGGATTCGAGCAGAAGCAGATACGTTTCCTGGAATTTTCGAAGCTGCAAAGAAAATTGCTGAAACATTGGACATTGAAATCAAACACAAACGAAAAGTGAGCAGACAAAAAAATCGAGCGAATCCTGAAGTTCAGAGTGCAGAAGATTACTTCCATGTCACGGTGTTCAATCCATTTTTGGGCTTCTACATCATGGATCTTGGCGAGAGATTTATCGATCACGAAAAAATATTAGAAGGGTTTTCGGCGCTCTTCAAGCATGATTTATCTGAAATCGACAAAGCAGCTGAGAAATTTATAGAAACTGTCGAGTTTTATCAAAAATTTCTTGATTCTGGGCCAACTGCTGTTCTCATCGAGTTGAAAATGTGGAAGATGTATTTGATCCGTAAAGGCGACATCAAGCCTAACAATTCGTTGAAAGCGCTGGATGATTGTCCAGAAGAGAATTTCCCAAATATTAATATGTTGCTAAGAATATTAGCTACATTGCCAGTATCTACGTCTACTGCGGAACGTACATTCTCAAGTTTGAAACGGATAAAAACAATTCAAAGGAACACGATAAAAGAAGTGAGTTCATCATGTTCCATCTAAATGTTTGGATACTATCGAATATGCATCAATAATAACTCGAATTATTGTCTGATTTATCTATTATAGGACCGCTTGAATGGTTTGGCAGCTCTGGCAATGCATCGTGACATTGGAATCACAGCAGACGAAGTCATTGATGAATTAGCAAAAAAATCTCGAAAGCTTGAATTTCTTCTTCGATAATAAGAGAATTTTTTTATAATGCAACTTATCAATGTGCAAAATGTGACCAATTTCTGTACACGACTGTGCAACGAGGATTATTATCGCAGTGTAAAATATAACTTACAAAAAAACAGGATATTATTCTGAGTCATATCCCCCCCCATATCAAAAAGCTATCTACGCCACT